>DWHP01006480.1:0-11396 GCA_018247895.1 Parnassius honrathi | reverse complement strand
TTCTTCCCAGGACAGAGGTTTTTTTTGCGAACCAGTGGTAAATGAAAAAAGTGACTTTCAATAAGAATTGTTATAATTTACATTGAATAAAAAAGTTTCTGTTTCTGTTAAATACATATTTGTAAGCTCTTGCATTTGCTCATTATTAAACTTTTTTCAAGGGTCGCAAGATATCTTTTTAGGTACATCATCGATTGAAAAGTACTTTATAATTGCTCGAACTACCTCAGGTGTGGATCTATTTGAGATTTCAAATGCTTGACCTAATTTACTAAAAGCATCAATTATGGTAAGAAAATATTAATTTTCTATAGAAAAAAGATCTATAAAAACTTCCTGAAAAGGAGAATTCTGGGCTGTGTTAATTGTAAAACCGGTTTAATTGGTTTTCTATCATATTATGAAATTTTGCTGGTATGACAATTACTAATTACACTCGAAACTGTTTCTTGCATATTATCCCCAAAGTAGTTCCTACGTATGTTTACCATGGTTTCCTTTATACCACGGTGACATATTTTACCTCCGTGATGTTTTAGAATTATTTCCCTCTGTTCGGCCTCGTCTTCAACGTATACGACACGCTCCGTACACTCGAAGAATTCTAAAGTGCCCTTTTTAAATAGTTCTATCATAATTTTGGAAAATTGTTTTCTATGTGATTCGTCCTCGAAGTATTTAATCTTTGGTTTTATATATTCTTTCAAAAATTGTTTAATTAAGTTTTCGTTATTGATAGGCAAGAGAACTTCTAAAATTTTGTGCTTTTTATTTGATATATCTTTGACTTGCATTTTATTCCTAAACCAGGTGAATATAAGTATATGATTAGGCTTAGTATCTACAGCTTCCCTTAATATAGGTATACCTGTAGATTCTAATTCTAACGCTGAGTGTACTGTTTCTGTGCTAATAGATGGTACGGGATAGGTTTGTTCTGTTATATCCATTGGATCAGATGCTGAGAGAGTAGCTGATAGGTCAGACAAAGTTATTGTATCGGAGTTCTCGTTTGGTTTATTAAGCTTTGCTATACGGTAAATTTCCTCGATCAAGCTGTCTACATAGTTTTTAAGGTTTTTGTTTGTATCGTCTACGTTCACTTGTATAGAATCTGTGTCGGAATTTAATGCGTTCAGTTTGATAAGAGAAAGTGCGTCAGCGTTAGTGTTCTGTTTATCGTTTTTGTAGAAAACCTCGAAATCAAATTCTTGTAAATGAAGTCGCCATCTTGTTAATTTACTATTAGGTTCTTTGAATGCATAAAGCCAGGCGATCGTGATGTCGGTGATCAGTATGTACGTAAAATTTTTGTCCGTACAGATAAGGTCCGAAATATTTAACTGCCCATATAATGGCTAGGAGTTCACGTTCGATTGTGCTATACTTTGTTTCAGTATCACTTAGGGTGCGACTGGCATAGGCGACTGGTTTTTCAGAACCAATTACCCCTTGTGATAATACGGCGCCTAGTGCAACAGACGACGCATCTGTTGTAAGTATGTAGGGTTTAGATGGGTCTGGGTATTGTAAAAGAGGTGCATTAACAAGTAATTCTTTACATTTCTCAAAAGCTTCTACATACGATTTGTCTATAATAATTTTATTTCTTTTCTTTAAGCAAGAAGTAAAGGGTTGAGTTACTTTTGCGAAATCCCTAATGAAACGACGGTAATAACCTATAAGTCCTAAGAAACTTTTTATTTCAGTGGTAGTTTTCGGAATTTGGTAATTAATTATTGCCTTTACTTTATCGTCATTCGGTTTTAGTCCATCTTTAGTAATACTATGACCTAGATAGAGGACTTTTTTCCGCAAAAACTCAGATTTATCAAGTTGCACCTTGAGGTTAGTCTGTCGTAGTCTGTCAAAAATCATGCGTACCTTTTCAATATGTTCTTGGAGACTTTGAGATGCCACAATTATGACATCTAAGTAGACTAAACAGTGGATCCCTTGCAGGCCTCTTAGAATGTTGTCCATTGCGCGTTGAAAGGTTGCCGGCACTGTCTTTAATCCGAACGGCATCCTTAAGAACTCGTAATGGCCAAACTTGGTACTAAACGCAGTTTTTTGTCGTTCACTTTCGTTGACTTCGATCTGATGATAACCGCTTGCAAGATCTAATGTCGAGAAGTATGTACATTTGCCTAATTTATCAAATATGTCGTTTATATTTGGTAGGGGATATTTGTTTCCTACGGTCACTTCGTTAAGTCGTCTGTAATCGATTACCATACGGAATTTACGTTCCCCAGACGCGTCAACCTTTTTTGGTAGTAAATGAACTGGGACACTCCAAGGAGAGAAAGATTCTTGAATGACATTATCTTCCAAGAGTTTCTCTACTTGCCTCTTTATTTCCTGAGCTTGAGCGGGTGGTTGTCTGTACGCTTTAGTATAAATTGGGTCTTCATTAACGGTACGGATAAAATGTTTCACTTGATTGGTGAACGTCAAGGGCAATTCGTCATAGTAAAAGATATCTTTGTATTCCGTACAGAGCGCAAAAATAGTTTTACGCTCTTCGTCATTCATGTGTTCTAGTCTTAGTTTACCTAAATTTTTTAACAGGAGTTGGTCAATGTCAGTACTAGTTTTACCAAAAGGGCTAGGGTTTTCTCACTGTCTATAAAAGTCTCAGTTTGGAAGGGTCGTGTCACGGTCAGAGTAATTTCTTATTCGAGAGTGCTTTGGATAACGGTTGAAGAATATTCGTTATTGCAAGTCACAATAGCACTTAGCATTCCAACACCTTCACAAAATTGCTTATAATTTAATATGGCTTCGCCTGAATGTACGTCGTTTGGTAGTTTAACACGTAATTCCAACCTAGGTGGTAAAATAAAAATGTGATTTTCAAAGTTATGAACAATAGGCATATTTGTAAATTTTTTTTGAAAGTATATGCCGCTTTAAATCGATGACAACCTCTAATTGTTTTAATAAGTTTTAATAGATCATTACCTATGAGGCCATCATAACGCAAATCTACATTATATATTATATATATAGAACTTGTGATATTCGGCACTTTTAAAAGCGCGTGGTAGCGGAATAACTAAGACCTGGTTATGGCTGCTTGTAGCATGGATACCGATAAACTCAAAGGATTCAATAAAAATTTCGTTTTAAAAATATTGGTACGCCTTGCGTGGTATAAATTATTTATTTCGTCAAACATTAATGTTACATTATACGATCAGTGATCGATAATAAAATCATGACTTTAGTATCCTACCATCAGTCTCAAAGCATTAATACATCAAAAATATAATATTTTAGGGTAGTATTTTACATATATAGAGTGTATGTGTATTTGGTAGTTATAGTTTGTGGTGTGGTATACAAATTTGTGCATGTTGTATGAGTAGTGCGTGAGTATGTATATATGTGTGTATGTTCATTTAGTATCAGTATTGTAATAATGTCTCTGTATCCCCATTATTTAAAGGAGATAAAAAATTGGTAATCAATTTCTTACATTCCTTATTTGTTTTGCTGTAGATATCTAATTTTTTGTTTAATTTGTTATATAGTAAAACGGAGAGGCTTGAGTATTGTTTACTAGCAAATGCGGTTTTAGATTTCTTTAATGCAACGACAGCTTTTCTTCTTTTTTGTTTGATGCTGTCATCGTAGGTTAAAGTACAATCTCATTACACATCATGAATTATGTATATTCCTTAATGTCCCTTTCCCGTTCTTGATAGCATTATACTTAAGTAATTTCTAGTTATGTAAAAAATATTTAAGGCACAGGTAGGCCAAGTCTAGCCCGCTTATGATAAGGAATGCAAGGAAGCTAGGTGTCTTTGTAAAGGTGCGGCAATACTTTACGCCGCGACAATTACTTCAGCTATAAAAAGCATAAAGCCGAAGCAAATATCTTATAGCTTCATTATGTCCGTATAGCCTCAAGTGACTACCTCGTTGGTATAGTACCTGGTTGTAAACGCAACTGCTCAACATCGCTCCAAAAACTCCAAACGTGGGCCAAAAATTCAGCTATTGAGTTTTGTACTCCCACAAAATTATCAGTAAGCAGCCCGGAGGCTAAGAGAAGGCGGCGTTTCTCACCCGTGTTTCGGAAAGCACGTTAAAGCCTGATGCTGTTCGTGTTGGATTTCCGAGGGATTAGGGAGTAGGAGACACTTTCGTGCATACACTCGTGCACTATAGTTTTGTCCGACATAGACGGCTGGTCTTCGTTATAACGGAAATTCTCTATGGAGGATATTATTTTAATTAATTAATTAACATATTTAAACAACATAATTATATTACCATTAAAGGAACATCATCTTAAGCTTAAAGCATTAGGATTCGTTTAATGAATATTATAATTTCTCCCTCAGAGAGTCATTACACAATATGAATAATGCATCGTACTTGATGACTCAATGGGACTCTAAATACAATATGGATGTGATTTGGCTCTTGGAATGAGTCAAATTGCCATAATATACCAATTACGCTTACGTGGTAGAGCCATGCTGCGGCTATATTAATTGTATAATTGTAGCACGAAGTGTAGGCTCGACCGGGGAAGGACCACGCTTTCACAGAATACCAGCGTCAAACAGCAGCTTAATACTGCTGTGTCTCGTATGGTGAGTGTGAGTGAACAGGTGAACCTTTTTAATGGAAAAGCATTCCATCTTAGTCCCCAAGGTTGACAACGCATCTGCATTTTGATTCGCAAACGAGGATCGATGTAGATGTCTATGGGCCACAGCAACCACTTACCATCAGTGTATGCTCTCTTGTCACCTTTTTTCTAATAAAAAAAAACATAATATTTTAGTGTACAGAATAGTGTCACGTACTAGCGTATACCGTGTAGTGGCAATGTAAGACTATATGTCATATCTTACTACACTACCTCATATCATCCCGTGGTTGTCGTAACAGACAAAAGAGGTATACTATACGTAATATGGGTAGCAGTATCTTCCGGATAACAATACAAAATAATAAAAAACAGTGCCAAGCATCACAACTATGGAAAATATCCCTCTATGAGGCAATATATGGGCAGCCCTATGTTTAGGAGTGGACTTTTGATACGCTGTAACGGTAACGGTGACGGATACATATAACGTAGAAAGCATCATGCCTGTATTAACCGAGGGGGTACTCAGAGCCTAAAGAGCATCGAGCTACTCGGCTACCAGGGGGTAGCCAAAGATATGAGTTTAGACGGATAATTGTGAAAGAAGAAATATGTGGCTAGCCCATCGCCGACGCAATCTCGAGTTCATAAGTCGTCTTGTACGACATTCTAGGCAAGTAACTTATGTTTTCGTATTTGTCCTTAGGAATGACAAAACGTCTTTATTTTAATTCTTAGTCAATTATAGATATATTTATAGGCCAGAGCTATCCTGTAACCTGTTTGTTTGAGTCTCTTACCATCTGTTGGAATGTATATTCTATTATTACTTCAGTTTTATAGGAAAATATTTCTGCCATAACTATTTAATTTTTAACATGCTTTCATCTATGTAATGGAGCCTTTTAAATGTATCTCTCACCAACTTTTAGTCGGTCCATTGACTGGAAAATTTGTTCTCGTATCAGGGATCAATGACAAGACAATAATTTTATAACTGTATGCTAGTATCCTTAACAGGATTACTAGGATAAAATAAAGTAATTTTCTCTAAACTCTTATATTATTATATTAACGCTATATTATGTCTAAATATAAAGTGAAATATTTCCAAAGTAAATTAAGTAAATTTTGAAGTATAAAAGTAAATTTTGAATTTTCGTGTCTACTTATATCCTTTACTAACGAGCATGTGGATACAGTACAGTAACAGTACGTAAGCAGGACGGGTTCGATGCACACTAGCAACAATTTAATGAATATTTGGAATCAAAATGCCGATTTAAGTGAGATGTTATTGAAATTAAAAAGTATAGTATTCACCGTCGTTTATAGTTCGCCGAACCGACAAAGTTTGGGGAGAATGGTTCGCGAGTGGCAGCTTCGTATCAGTAACCGAAGTGTTACTCGGCTTCTGGTAGATAGAGTGACGCTCTAGTAAGATGAGAAACGAAATACTCTGTCATGCGTTGAGAAAAATACTGAAATAAGGAGTGGATCGAAATAATAAACGGAAAAAACACGTACAAGCCAAAAAAAAGCAAAGAGCTCTAAATTCCACCTATTACGACGTTCAACGATTTATCCGAAATATTTCGTGAAAGATTTATGCCATAAAAACAAAACTTATAAAAAAAAAACAAGTCTCGCAACTCAGTTTTTCTACCGTAAAAAGTTGTGAGATCCATATAATACCAAGTCGGTTAATTTATACAGTCCCTAATTAAGAGTCCTTCTGTTTTAAATTATTACGTAATTACCTGACATAACAACATTTTATAGTGACCATATCAATGTCAAAAATCTTTTATGTTTTAAATATATAGATTGACTTGGCAATCGCACTAAACGAAATATGCATTACATGTGAGATGCACTGTGTTTTCATGCGATGGCCAAGTCAATCTATATATTTAAAACATAGAAGATTTTTAACATTGATATCGTCTCTATAAAATGTTGTTAGGTTAGGTAATTACGTAATAACTTAAAACAGAAGGACCCTTAAATAGGTAATGAATAAATTAACCGACTTGGTATTACATGGATCTCACAACTTTTTACGGTAGAATAACTGAGTTGCGAGACTTGGTTTTTTTACAAGTTATGTTTTTCATGGCATCTCATTTCTTTTTGTAGATAAGATAGTCCTACTTTTTTTCTTTCCGGTACCTTCTACTTCTTGAATACCAACAACGTACTCTACCTACACCTATTATACATAATATACAAGTACACCGACTCACTCAAATGCAAATGTAACTTTGTAATTCAATATGTTTATATGGGACTACAAAGTTATTTATGCGGTTGGTGTATCTAGAAAACTGGACCGAAATTGAAAAATATTTTCGCTTTTCCTTGATTTGTAACTTAAATACTAATCGCATTCTAAATTTTAAGCTTCTATGTCAGCTAGAAATGTGTGATAAAATTAAGAAACTTTGACTAGTTACACCTCTTAAACTACTGGTTCAAATTGAATAAAATTTGAAGTATACCATGTTTATACAATGTCGACTCGGTTACTGCTTCTAGTTTTATCCACTACGAAGTTATATAAAGTCGAAAATGGCCTGAATTGCTTCGAGAAAAGTATAGTACGGCCGTGCCGCTTTTTGCTCGACTCGGCGGGGGCACTGCCGTGCCCCCAGATTAATTTCTACGTAATATCTTCTGAAGTTGGAGCTTTAACTTTTCTATACACTTTGTCTTGGCAATGGCTATTTTAATAAAAGTATACTTAATTTTAAACCTTTTGATTGAGTCAAAAATATAAGAATTTCAAGGTAACAACAAAATTTTATAAACTTCACTCACATTCACCTACGTTAGAAATGAAGTTTTTTCTGCATAAATATTATACAGGAACAGCCCTGAGTTATAAATTATTCATTATTCACTAAAATCGACACGTAATTGACGGAGTGAAGGAGATTGGAGAACGAATGAAATAATGCTATTAGTAATGAAAAAGTCGGCTTAAAATATCAGAATTCTGTAAACTAAAACACTAATTACATCACAATTTTGTTAATTAAACACTTAATATATCGCAATTACGTAAATTAAATCACTTAATATATTATGCTTATGTAAATTAAAACGCTTAAAAATATCAAAATGTTGTAAATTTAAAATAACAGCCACAACAAGAAACATCTCAATTAACACAAACCTCGTACCGTAATACAAATGTTATCCTTGAGTTTGTAGCGAGCCACCCTGGAACCCACGCTAAATTGAAATGTTTCTGTTCAGCGTACGATCCTTTTACTGCATTCAATTCATATTTATTTTGTCGAAGTGTAAAATTTTAAATAAACAGAAATCGGTAAATATTCCGGAATATTCAGACGTATATTTTGTAAGCAGTAACAAGAAACCCGTTTCAGTATGCAGCAAAATGAAACCTATGTTAGATAAAATAATTGGATTTATATTTTGAAAATAAGATTTATAAAGTTTGCCATATACTACGGATATTTCTCTGCTTTAAAACTCTTTCAACAATGAAAGAAGTGTTCTATGTAACGCGAGTTGTATTACTGACATAGAACACCTCTCTAATCAAGGCCAATGACGTTCACTGGGACAAATGTTAGTTTGTCCCAGCCAGATATTACACAAAGTTTGACGGATCTGAAGCAGAGAATTGCTACTTGAGGGAAGCGCATTTGACGATATATCGAGAGGTCGACACGGTTCACCTAGAATCATCTCTTCCAGAGTGATGAGAAGGGGTTCTATAAATCACTGGAGCGACTAATGGCACGTAGAACGGGCCAAGCATCGAATAAAGTCGACACTGTCGCATTCTGGCGCGGTCTGAGGTCAGAGTCCGTAAACCACAGCTAGGGCTCTTGGATGGTAGTGGTGGCAAGTCAGTGAGCGTAAGCCACGCCCATGGACCCCGTAATCATAACGCCGGACGACGTAGCTGAGGCAGTCCTTATGGCCCCGAAATGGAAAACTTTGGGTCTCGAAGGACTACATAACTACTCGCTAAAGGGGTTTATGGTGTGTCACGCTGTGTTTGCCCTACATTTTTAATAGGCTCTCAACTAGAAAACTCTCCCGAGCTTCTTCACTACTGGGATCAATCATTCAGTTTCTAAAGACCAGGATAATAGATCCCAGCTAATAACGCCCCATATATCTACCGACCTTATGTAAGACACTAACACCCATTGTAAGCGAATTCGTCACCTGGACTCAAATCGGTTGATGTCACGCACTCAAAATGGATGCCAGGGTGGTGGTCGTGGTACCAAGGAATCACTCCTCGTTGGAACGGTCATTGGCAAGGTGATTGAACCCAACCATCGAAACTTCTCCGCCGCCTAGATAGACTATAGAAAGAAATTCTTCTCGGTGCCCCATTCATGGCTAAAGAGAGTCCTCGAGCTGTACAAGGTGAACTGTACAGTTAGAAACTTCTTCGGCCAGTCTATGGGATACTGGAGTACGATCCTTTGTCATCTAGGTGAGCGGGTGAGGGCTGCGGAGAACTACATAAGGGTAAGAGAATCCCTCTGAACCTACTATGTACCTTACTGGAGGGCTCCCGGATAGAATTTCAGCTTCGGAAAAGAGTTACTAAATTGATCCATCTTTTCTATATGGATAATCTCAAATTATTCTGAATTTTGAATTGCTAAACATCACTTGTGATTTTAGCAATTCTATTAGAATGTAGCTGGGGGCGGATTAAAGGGCTGTCCTCCATGTTTTCTTTTTATCATTGTAGGAGAACCAACAGCATTTTGTAACATTATAAAGTTAGTAAGTATTTACATTTTCTACTGCAAATTACATTTTCTTAGTTTATATATATATAAAAAAAAACAAATCTTCTAACGTATCGCTACAACTGTGTGGAAATAATATTATACAGGATTATTTTTAAAGAGTAGTCATTACGCCATTACGCATTTTACAAAATACAGTACGTATATGTACATCTACTAGTGTTTTGTTCGTAAATATTTATTTCAGTGTGTGTATGTGCGTGTGAGTGTGCGTGTGCGTGCGCGTGTGCGTGTGTGTGTGTGTGGGGTGTGGTGTGTGGTGTGTGTTTGTGTGTGTGATTTCGAGTGAGATGTAGGTCACGAAGTGTTTATAGTGCAGTGTAGGTAGTGTAGGGAAGGATGTGAATGTTGGGAGGGGTAGGGTAGTTAATTCTGAGGAAATAGACTATCTATGGTCATCAACATAAGGACCCTTTCCGAGGCTGAAACGTACCCATACCTGAGTATATATCACAAAATATAGATATCGATAAGGCGGAAACAATTAGTTTGCGGTCTGTGCACGTGCACATTAACCAAAGTACTTAACAGCCTTTTGCTGAACGTTAATAAGACACAGGCATATATAACGATTAGGTCACGTCTGTTCTCATTTATACCTTTGGCATACTCAGGTGGACTTAGTCCAAAATGAATGCCCTGGACAGAAAATTCTGCACTGTTATGACATCCTATAGGACGCACCATCCGAGACCGTCGGTAATGAGGCTGTACTTGCCGCAGAAGCATTGTGGACGTGGCTTTATAAGCGCGCTCATCATGCAATATCGCGAAGTGTGCATCCTCCGTAATTAGTTTCTAACGAGATCGGTAGATCCATTCTATAAGGACGTCATTTCTTGTGATATAGGGCTTACGCCTCTATCCCTAATTAATGAGCAATGCATTACCCGGCAGTACCGAGCATCTCGACCGTGAGACCGTATGGAAGAAGAACGAGATTCTTGGGAAGCTATACAAATTTCTACACGAGCCTTTCGTATATACGTTTGCCTTCCTTCACCGGCTACGCTTCGGTGACCACTTTGGGGAAACCGAGGGTTTTGTCTGTGCGATACAGGATCAGGTTATTAGTCGGCACTAAGACTGTATATGTGCTACGCTGCAGCTGTACTATGTTTGTAGCACGAACGGGTTGCGTCGACCGGGGACTAAAATAAATTAATTTTTATTCAATCTGTATCATTATCTAATACATATTGAAAATATTTTTTTTATTTATCATTAGTTGGTAGTATACCCTGGGAAGAACCAGCAAGAAACCCAGGGGGATTGTACATTTTTTAAACATTTATAACTTTACAATCATTTAAAATAATATATATGAATTATAATAAAATCGGCAAGGTTGCCATCACCTCATTCTCAGGGGTTATTTTTAATCACGTATTCAATAACACTTGCACAGTTAGGTTTCCGGACACAATAGTTCAGCAATAGCAGTGACCCATATGTAGGTCAAAGGATACTGAAAGTGAAATACTATAATAACCCCTTGTTGTTGTTTTACAAACTATGAGCTTAAATTTGATTAATAAAATAATATTGTAGATACTTAAGATAACAAAGCCCCTTCAATAATGTCGTTGCGTTGGGACTTATATACATATTTATGTGAGATTTTAACTATAAAATACGTGTCGAATGTGTAACCAGCTAGATGTCGTCAAAGTTGACTAATGGGATATTGGCTTTGGGATTTCGTAGGCGAAAGGCTAGCTAAGTATCACTACTTTCATAATTTTCCATTAAAATCGATTTTTTATCGATCGATTCGGTAAGTGTGATTCGAGTATACCGCTGGTCTTTGGGACTAGTACTATCTCTTCGCTGTCATATACGTCGCACTACTTATACGTTAATAAATAAATAAAAATACGTAAGGGAAAACGGTTGCCATGTAGTGGCGGTTGAGAATATCCACTACCCCATATCTTCCCGTGGGTGTCGTAAGAGGCGACAGAGGGAGA
>DWHP01006479.1:0-11396 GCA_018247895.1 Parnassius honrathi | reverse complement strand
GTATTTATATAGTTTTCTCATCTGATTGGGCTGTGCATATAAATGAAAATGATAAATATACATAAATATCAATAATATAAAATAAATACGTAAAAAATACATCAATAAAAACCTAGTGTTAGGGGGAAAAGGCAAGAAACCGGCTATCAATGCTGGCGGTGTCGAGGAGCACTGCCTTCTGCATTTGAGCACGGAGCGGTCCGTCACGGATTGTCAGTCGCCTCTCATGACCTGAGAGGCTGACCGGGATAAGCCCGTTTGCAGAAACGACTACAGGAATAATTTCCGTCGGCAGACCACCTCACATGTCGGTCATCTCGTGAGCCAGGTCTTTGTCTGCTTATCTGTTTCGACTTGCACGAGGTTCTCGTCATAAGGAGTGGTAATATCGACCAAAAATATCCTTGACTGTGCCCGGTCCATCAGCTCAATAGCAGGCATGAATAGTCCTGTCTGTGATGATGGCCCGGTCCCAGTAGTCTGGTGCTATAATAAGGCGGTTTTGGATCCACTAGGCGTAGGTGTAGAATCCTGGCTACTAGGTTGTGCTGTGCAAATACTCAGAAAGCACCGAATAACATGCCTAATTGACTCACCGGGATGGAAACAAGCTCGACAAATATCGACGGCGCCATCCTTTAGGAGATATTTCCGATAGTTGTTGATCATAATAACCTGATCCTGTATCGTATAAACCATTGGTTTCCCCAAAGAGGTCACTGAAACGTAGCCAGTAGAGGGAAGCGACTGTATTTGCGAAAGGCTCATGTAGAGATTTGTAGAACCTCCGGTGGAGCTCCTTCTCCTTCCATACGGTCTACAGATCGGAAATGCACTGTACAGCTGGGTCTTGCCATTGTTCATTGGCTAAGGATAGAAAAGTAATCCACTTATCACACAAAATGACATTCCTGTAGAATTGATCATCCAATCTCGCCAGGAAGTAATTACGGAGGCTGCACACTTCGCGATTATGCATGGTAAGAGCGCTCAAAAAGCCACGCCCTCCACGCTTTCGCAGCAAGTACAGCCTCATTACCGACGATCTCGGATGATGCATTCTATTGGACGTCATGGTAGTGCGTACTTTTCTGTCCAGGGCGTGAAGTTCAGTCTGACTCCACCTGAGTATGCCAAAGGTGTTAGATGACGACAGGCATCATCCAACCGTTATATGCGTATATCTTATTCACACCGAATAAAAGGCTGTTAAGTAATACTTTGGTATGGTGATAGTTTTGTGGTGAACCGAATATATTATCGAAATCTAATATTTTGATAATATGTTTGGTTCCCCAGTTACCAGAAAAATATTTCGCTAACTTAAGGTCACTACGTACTCTCAACCTCGCACTTTTACCCTGATCAGCAAAATGTATTAAATTGTTTGCTATAACACACAGTTCGATGTATATTAGAGATTATGATAACAGTTATGTAACTGTTATGGTAATAGGTACTATAACAACCAAACTATACTAGATCTGAGCCTATATAAATATAACAAACTTACTGGCTCAGATCCGTGCATGTACCTACAACAAACTTGTTTTGCGCCGGCGGGCAACGTGGCTCCGAATTGGCGACGAGCACCACTGATTTTCTTGAACATAGACTTCAGCTGTCGGAGATCGGCCGACTGCGAACTTTTACCCTTCGCGTGCTCTTAGCCCGAATGACTACGGTCATAACCGGTTTTTACAGATGCAGCCTTCACATGACTATTTATTGTCTTATTAGAGATCGCAAAAATGATTCTTTGATCTTTACAGATTTATTTTCATCAGCCAAAATCTCAGACCCTATATAAATATCTAAATAAAGAGGACTTGCCAGAAGACTACGGTGGAACGTGTCCTAAAATGGAGGAATTGAATAAGAGCATCGTGGAACTTCTAATGAAATACAGGTTAACCACTATCTATGTGGTATTTTATACTAAACAATAATTATTTTGGTATTTGATTGTATCAAATTTAATTAGTTCGAAATATGCTATTTGTAAATATATTATGTTGTATTATAATACTTAGAGTATTAACGTAAATATTATATAGTATGTTTATTATTTTGAATACTTAAAGACAAAGAGTATATAATCACTACGTTTTGCTTATAACAGTGATAAACGAGTACATTCCACCTGAAAGTAAGTTAATGCCACAGAATATGGAGAGTAGAAGTAAGGAGTACCAACTCCCATAGTAAAATAGTTAAAAAAGTGGCCATCTGTAAGCAGTAAATAACAATTCAAAAACTCTGTACAACAGCGCTGGAGTAGCTAGTAGGATGAAATGAACTTAGCAGTTGTCGGCGGTTTGAAGTGTGCTGTTAAACTGCTCAGTAGCTCTAAAATCTAAAATAATTTTATTTAGTAAATATAACTCCGAAAAAGTCGTCTATCCCACTAATATTTTTCGGCACGTTCTTTAAAATTTAGCCCGTAGCTATAGTGGCGCCACCCTTATTTAACGGTTTTCTACGGACACTCTTTAATACACAGTCTGTACTCCTTACTTCTACACTCCATAGTTCTTAGTAGCCTGTGGAAATTATTTTTCTATGACTGTCATGTTGACATTAGAGATGATCGATGTTGCAGAAACATCGATGATGACATTGATGTTGGTATCGATAGCTTAACATCGATGTTTGATGTTCATCATACTCAAAACATCGATGGCCATTATCGATGTTTTTGCACATGTACTTATCTTATTTAAGTGGTTAAAATTAAATAAATGAAAATTAGTAATATTGTTTATGGTTTATTAATAATGAAGTAAAAGGAATTAATAAAAAATTTAGTATAATAATTTTAAAAAAATTGGCAGAAGTGTACAAATGTCTAGCTCATTTGTTATGTTTTTTGCCAATTGTAATGAATGTTATTATTTGATTTTGATAAAGATCGGATTTATAAGTCTATGGGAACATTTAAAGAAATGTTCCCATACACTCGTAAATCCGGTATGAAACATTTACTGTGAGACCTAATTTACGATTTAGACGTAGTTTTGATATCAACTACTATCTGATTGTAGAGAAAAATTAATAATCTATACATAAACGAAATAATAGACTTTTCCGTCACCTTTGTTCACAATTTTTTAAGCAATAAGTTTCCTCAGCCGTGGTGTATAAAATGCACTGTCAAATGCACTTTGCAGTGAAATTGTCTATGCTCAGGATCGCTCAGTGATTTATCTTCATAACCTTCAAGCAAACAATAAACTCGTTATGACAAGCTCAGTTAAGCAGCTAAGTATAATTGCATTGTCTAGATACTTACATATTATTTCAAAATTATGTGAGTGTAGACAGAAAGTGAAAAACATTTAATTTGAATATCATTGTACGTAGAATAGTTATTAGGCGACGACCGACGACGACACCACAGAGTAACAAAGCGAAAGCATTGACAACTGCGACATTACAGTCCACATTTGACAGTTAAATTTGACACGCCATAATGATATTTTTAAAATTTTTAAATCTATAGTAGGAGATGCAAGATTTAGTTGGAAATTGATTTTACGGATTCTCATTGTTCACAAGTTCTTATTTATCGATTATGGTTTCATCGACTTGCCACGGGACCAACATCGATGTTTTAATTTTTAACCTCGATGATCATCGAACATCGATGAATATCGAACATCCCTAGTTGACATTGTTTTGGTCAAATAATTTTAACTTGAATAATGATAACAAATTTAATAAAACTAAGCCACAGAGTACTTTGTATGAACTGAAATAGAGCCCAATCTAGCTTTGAATGAACTGTCTACCTACATAAAAGTTAATATTTTGTGAGTAGTATAATAATAATTAGTTTACTACATATTTATTTATCTATGATAATAATTTTCCATAGATTGAAATTGTTAATTTTAACAAAAAATAAAATTTAACGGAAAAGATGGCTTGTTTTGTAAGAGGATGCAAATCTCATTCGTCGCGTAAGCAAAATGATTCAGAATTCATAAGCTTTCATCGGTGAGTTCTTGATTGCTGTAATTGTCAAGTATTTTTATGTGAAAATGAAACTGAAGCTATTTAAAAAACGAATACACCACTGTTCATTGGTTTGCCCATTCCGACCTGAAATATGAAACCCGTGGTCGTCCGATAACTGATTGACAATGACGATAAAAGGCAATTGGGGAAGCTGATGAAACTCAATTTACGGCTGAATTAGTAGCAGCTTCCGATGTTAGAATCAAAATAAAATTTGTCCATTTGCGTCAAGTTGGCAAGGTAAAAAAGCTTGACAAATGGTTGCCCCACAAACAATGATCTCCAGCACACAGTACACATCAAGATATGCCTTGCACTGCTCAAGAGGTACATAAATAGAAGGGATTTAGCAGCATTTTTACCTATGACAAAAAATTTATTGTTTGGCAATTGCAAGCGCTAAATTGGTTTGATACCAATGATTTCATAAAGAAGGATATGCCCATCTACATATTTTACTCATAACTTCTTCATACAAGAAAAAGTGGCACATCTATCATAATACAAATGTCATAATACGACATAACCATGGTTGGATTTCATAGTATAATTATCCTATCTGTACCATTATTTCATAGTATGTAGTATAGTAATACTAAAATGCCATAATTTTAACTTAAGGTCAACCAACTTGTATTATTATTGGGTCCTTTTACTTTTTAATATTAACCCACTAGTAAAAGAATATTGAAAATTTCTGTATTGTACATGAGTACTGCGTTTTTTTCCGAAATAAAATTAGCATTTGCTCCCTTTCTGGTAAATCAGTACTCGATTGATGTATTTATGTTGCATCCTTGATACAACTATAATGTGGGGCTACCACGATAAAAACTGCTCCAGAAGTAATCAGTTTAAAAACAGAATTTCAAAATATTTTATGAATCAGATTTTCAGTTCCAATAAAATAGGTATCTTTTCTTCTGTACCCTTTTTGTTTTACCCTTATTGAATATAAAACATATTAGGTACCAATATGCAAAGTTTAACACGCTAAGTTCTTTAGACAAAAAGGTAACAGAAATAGGAATAAAACAGTCAAAAAACGAAACATAGATAAACTAGACATGTGATGCCAAAATCCCAACACAGGGGAAAAAACAAACATGAAACGTCAAATGTGATACAGTTTTTGACAAATAGTATAATTGCATGCCTTAAGTGCAAAGCGCGTAGGTATGTTCTACTAGTGCCTAAAAATCAAGAATCCAATCTTTTGTCACATAATCTAACAATCATACTGAACATGTAAATGATCTAAATAGCACATCACAATGATGTGACATCGGAAAGGTAAATGATTGTTAAACTTATTATTATTTTTTAAATCTAATCATTGCTATTTTTACATTAAAAAAGTGGTTTTTAGTGGCTTATGGTGTAGATTTATCATGGAGGGGTAAACATGATAACTTGAAAATATAAATTGTTCAACTCAATCAATCTATTTTTTAATATTTTTATCTATCATCTTGAAAGCCAAGTAATGTAAATGGCTGTTTAATTATGTTGTGTTTGTATGTGTCTGTGATAATATTTTTTTTTTACGCTGAGAAATTCCGAAATATTCGGTGTTTGACCAGCCTTGTAATAATATATTTTACCAAATACAGATACATTTGGACTCACTCCTTGCCCGGCCGCCTTTGTGAGTGGGTTACTGTATCGTCTGTTTACGTTGTGATGAAAAATATCAATCATAATTGACCAAAGTAAGTTATTATTATTATTTATATAATCATAGATTTTCATTACAATATATTGTTTTGCTAAAAGCATGTAAAATTTATATATACTTATATGTCTCGGACTTTATAGAGTGACCTAAAGGTGTGCTTCGGTATCTGTTACTGGAACTCCTCGAAAAGTAGAACTAGGTGTGCCGAGTTTGGCTTTGTTAGTTATGATGAGATCTTACCTTTGGACTTGATAGAGCGATACTTCGGTGAATGCTAAATTAAAATACTGGTTATGACTACCTAGATGAAAAACTTTTTGAAAACGAAATAAAGTTGATGAGAAATTTTTTCGCGATAATATGAGCATTATAAGTACCGTGCCCTTTTGGATATTCCAAACTTTTTTTATTGACATTTGACAAAAATGTCAAAAAATTCGAAGTAATAGTTATAAGGTTATTTGTGAAAACTTGGGTGTATTCAAAATACTTCAAAAAATTGGCGTATAACATGAGCGCTTAAGGCATGCACATTTGGATTTACCAAATGTTTTTTATTTTCCATGTACAACCTTTTTGAGGGTTTGAATCCAACCCTGGTGTAATCTTCTTCTTTCTCTTTTATGGCGGTTTTGATCATTCGCCAATGTCAGCGTTAAAGTGTTTATTAAGTAGAATAGCTCAGCAGATACAGATACTCTGCCCATGTACAACAGATTGTGATAATAGAAGTATCATAAATTTCTTTAAATCAATTTTTTTTAAATTCTTATGATTAGACTGTTGAATTACCTAGAACAAATGATTAACACAGTACCTACATTAGTATGTAAGTAGTGACAAACATTAAAGTTTTATGCTGTTAGTGTTAATGAAATTACACAGAATATATACAAAATGAATGTTTGTGTAGGTTAAAAGTGAGTCAAAATTTATAGGACGAGGGATGTTAGGAGGAAGATGATAGAGTGAAGAAAATAATTTAGTACATTTATAAAATATATGGTCTGTGGTTCCCTCATTAATCCACATTCACAGAGGGAGCTATCTGTGATCCTCAATTTGGCTAAATGTACTTGTGTGCAAGCATGGTCAATACTTAGTCTGCAAATAGTTGATGTTGCATGTATTAACATCATAATAAGAAACAATTTTAAAATGTGAGAGGTATATTGTATGTAATTTTGAAAGTACTGACAATTATTTTTAACTAATGTTTTAAGACTATCATATTTTAAAAGAACATTAAGTGCAGTATTCTCTAAATGACCTAAAATTTAAATACCTTCTCCCAAAAATTTTCCAGGTTCATCATCTTCTAAATTTATATTTATTTCACCACATTGTGCAGCTTCCTCTAGCATTTTCTGTAATTCCTCTTCAAAACTAGCTGGTAAGAAAGGGTTCTGAGTTGTTGTCCCTCTAGTGGCAAGGCTAGGTGGCAATGGTGGTTTAAAATAAAATCCGAAAATTTCACTTTGAAAAACCAATTTTAAACTTCTTAACTTGAAGATGTGACTCGCTGATTCGGCACGAAAAATTCACAATGAGATGTATGGTGTTGCCAGTGGGACCTGGTATAAGTTGGAATAATAGAAAAATCTTGTTTCCCCCGGAAGCTTAAAATTCGTGTGATTCGGTCTGTTAATTTATGATTTTATAGTATACAAACACAGAGGAGGCGTCTACGAATTTAATAAATATGCATTAAAATGATAAAACCTAAAATAACTCTCTATCTCAAATGTTCAATTGTAATTTCTTAGTAACACAAATTTGCAATAATATTTCATAAGTTATATAATATTGTTCTTTGCTTTCATGTCCTCTTATCTAAATAACTAATATATGATTATTAATATTATTGCCCACCACATGTCCTATTTTGAACAAAGGTTACTACCAAAAATTGCTAAAAACGACGGCATACATATAACATGATTTATAATTATGAGTTCAGAGTAAAACACAAATGCATGTTTAAGAAAACAACGAATATATGAAATTCTTTTACACGATATATGTGCTTACATGCTACAGAACAATCTTGCTTCCACCAAGGCTGTGAAGGAGCATTATTTTTATAAGGTTTTTTGATGGGAATTGTCTTATTGGCAGCAGATAAAATGGCATTTTTTAAAGAAGAGTACACCTGAACGTTCTGAACAGGGGGAAAGGCTGAAAGTTCTTCCTCTAGAACTGAGGAATACAGATGCCAATTTATATTGAATGTGTTATATTTCAACCTGGGTTTAAATGGAAGATTGACTGTATGGGAGGGGGAATTGATAACAACAGAAAAATGATCGCTGCCATGGGAAAAGGGTAATATTCTCTAAGAAAGAAGGGAAGATAGGGCAGGAGAACAGAGTGGCTGGTCTACTGCACTTTTAAGGTGTTGGAGAGAGGATACTTTACATAGTAGGTAAACCATCACTAAGAAGATAAAGATCTAACGCATCAAAGATCTAAAAATGTAGAGGACTAGAGATCACAAAAATAGGAGTCCCATGAAGTATGATGCATATTAAATTTACCAAGAATGACCATAGAAGTAGGGATGGAGGATATAATCCTCGTGAGATCTGATAGGATATTTAAACTAGGTTTAGGAATGTAAATAGAAAGGAAAGAAATGTTACGAGCTCTAACTGCCACAGCATTAATTGAAGTACTATGTGAAGGAAGGGAAATTAATGTATAAGTAACTGATCTTGCGATAAGAATGAAAGAGTCAGCATGCCCATCATTCCTATCATCCCTGAGGCATGAATAACCTAAGACCCTAAAATGGGTCCCAGGCTTTAGCCATGTCTCTTGGATGGCTAGGATGAGTGGATGGTATTTGTTAATAAGATAGGTTAATTCGTTTTTCTTATTTTTAATGCTCCGGCAGTTCCACTGAAGGATTAAAGGGACGGTTATTTGTTAATGAAATGAGTTCAGTAAGGTTTTGGCGGAGGGCAAGCGGGATATCTAAATCACTGAAACGGGAAAGCATACTTATAAGCATGGAGATCATTAATTCATAGAGATTGTCATTTGGAGAAATACTCCGCTCTATTAAAGCACAACTATTAGCGGTTGAACAAGAAGGGTATCTATGATTTCCTCATGCAGATTTATCATATCCATAACTTGATGCTGGATTAGGTGAAAGTCTTGAAGTGAATGTAGTCTCCCTGTAAGAATAAGTTTGTGAAGGTGCAACTGAAGGTAAAGAGAATTTGAAATAGGATAGAGACTCAGATGACTATCTGAAGGAAGGGATCTAGCAGTATCTGCATAAGTTCTCCGGACTTAAGGGAAGCGGCCAGAAGCTTCTAGATAGGAAATATTCTCCTGGGATATTGCAAGTTCGATAGACTTCTGCCTAGAATATTCAGAGCAGGACGGATCTTTAGCTGTGTGAGATCCTGAACAAAAAAGGCAAGTAGTAGACTGTCTTGTGCATGATATTCCTTCATGATTTTGAGCACATAAAAATTAACGGGAAGATGACCTACACTGTGCAGTAACATGTCCAAAACACATGTGACATTTGTGGCATTAAATAAGTGGTAAATTGTAGGGCTCAACAGGCATTGAAGTGAAAAAGCAATAAATGTTAGAAGGAAGTTTCTAGCCATAAAACGTTAATACAACTGTTTGAGAGGGAATTCACACAATGCTTTGGTTTTCGTTAACTGATTTTCTTTTAAATCGGCGAGCTTTAATGATTGAACCAAAACCAGCTGGGACCTTGATTGATGAAATTAATTCCTCTAATGTCCACTCCATGGGGAATCAACTATTCCCATGCGAGTGACGTTATAAGAGGAATATATTTTATCATTACAATATCGTATTTGGCACCTGCAAAGGCAGGGTTCTCAATAAAATGTTTTGCGTCGGCTGCACTTTTAAATTCGACCGAGATCCTATTGCGACGTACTGGTTAAACACCGTCACTAACAACATTTTTAATATTATTATGGTAGAGAAAAGAAAGAAAAAAAAAGAAAAATAATGTCACTGTGTGACGACAATAGAGTATTTATGCCTTTTTTTATGTAGTCAGAATGAATATAAGAGGACTGAATAGATGGTACATGTTGAGATGGATCTGAATTAGTCTTTTCTGATGATGAACTGAATTATAGGATACCTGTTGTCTTTTACGATTTGATTGTTCAATTTCAATCGGTTTTTTTTTCGGGAACAGTGTGGGAGGCACATGGAACTCCATCTGAATCGGAAGGATATTCCTCTATTTTATTATAATTAATTACATATAAAACAATACAATTACTAAATACTTACGGATTTATAATTACTAAGACAAACAACAACAAAAAAAGTAAACCAACAGATCTTAGAGACAAGAAATAGCCGAAAACAGAACGACGCTTGTATACCGCACAGTCAAACAATCCGAATTTCGAAAATATAGTATTTGTTCAGATCACACTTACAGATTTTGACAGCTTCTGGCGTAATCTTGATAACGTAACTAAACTAAATGTAAAATAAAACTTTAAAAATGCGTTTATATAATAATTTAGTTGTAATAAAATTAATATAAAGTTATTTACCGATGATACGATATCCCATGTTCCTTTTTAATTTTTGTATCCTTTTACCACGCAATTAGGCATATTTACGACGGGAAACTGTCCTGCGTGCACACCACTGTCGACCGACTCATTTGAGGGCCAGCGCACTGGTGCGATTTAGTTGCGCGGTCGGCCCGGTCCTCACGCTAGTAATATATAAGTCAATGTTTGATACTGGTTCAGCACCTAAACGAAAACTTAAACTCCTAGAAAAGCGATGGTCACTGTTTCGTATTCCAGCGCCTGTGTTATTCATTATAGCTTCTTACCAAACGGGATGAGCATTACATACATACATTTTACATACTTCATACTGCACAACAGACGGTTTCCAAGTTACAAAATGGCAATTTAAAGGTAAAGACCTAAAATATGTTTTCCTAATTACAATTTGTTTTCTTTTTAGTATGCCTCAGACTAATAAAGAAAATTGGATCGAAGTTATTCCACGGGCCAAGAAACATTGGACTAAAACTAGTCGTATTTGCTCAAAGCACTTCCCCAAATATTGTTTCATCAATGAGGGCAAATGGCGAAGGTTAAAACCGAATGCAGTGCCTACTTTAAATATTGTAAGAAAATTGTATTATGTTAGATATTATTTTCAATTATTAATGTCGAGTTTGATGTATGCCAAACCAGTATCACGTGCGTGAAATAATTACCTAAAATCGCGAGTTCTCGACGGCTGTTTACGTAAATAGGTTTTTGTAAACACTTGTTGTCATTTGTGTTTAGTGTTTAGAATATTTAATTGTAGGATAAAATAGTTCAAAAAATTTTATGTGATTTAAAAATAATATATGTTACCTATCTATTTGATAAATTTAATGGCAAAACTTCGAACCTATTATAATTGTTGCGTGGACGAATGCTTAATGAGCAAACAAAAGGATTCAGATATATAATTTTTTATGTTACCTAAGGATAATGGAAGGTACATTTATTTCATTTTTTTGTTAAATAAATACTTATAGCAAAAATAATTAAGTAATAATTTAAATACAGAAGTAATACGAGGGCGGTACTGAAAATTTCGGGAATCAAGGAAGTGACACAACATTACTATTTAAAAATGTATTTATTGCTTTTCGAAGTATTCT
>DWHP01006478.1:0-11397 GCA_018247895.1 Parnassius honrathi | reverse complement strand
TGACGCACCAAGTAACGCGAGCCGCTTTTTGCTCTTCACAGAGCGAATGCGGTATCCATCGGGAAAACAACTTTTTTGCACCTAATTGTTCATGCAAGATTATTTATATTTGACCCATGCCAATGTCTAAAGTTGCCTGAATTTCGTGGTATATCACACGTCGATCTTCCTCAATCAGCTTACGCACAGCATAAACGTTTTCTTGAGTGACTGCTGTTTTTGGACGACCCTGACGGGGATCATCACTGAGCTTGACACGTCCACGTTGAAATTCAGCAAATCGGCGATAAATTGTGGATTTGATTGGGGCTTCATCACCAAACGCAGAAATCATCCGGTCAATACACTTTTTTTGTGTTAAACCACTTCGAAAATCGTAATAAATCATCGCTCTTGAATTTTCTTGAGTCAATTCCGTTTTCTCAACGACTAAACAAGTTTGACAAAACCTTGTGACAAGTTCGAGAATCTTTTTTTAAATAAATAAATCGTATTCGATTTTAAAAACCAAGGAGTTTCCAATTAAAAAGATTTTAATATGACAGGAACAGTGGAAAAATTCCATTCTCGATACTTTTAGTGCAGCCTTGTATTTTATAAAAAAGGATTGTAGGTAGCATAAAATTCTATTTAGTTTTTATTTCGTAGTGTAATATCATTTCTCGTTTAAATAAGGAGAAATAAATTCCTTCCTTTCTTTCAAAGCAAGTTAAATATTTATTAATTAAACGTGTTAAAATAATTATTTATTAATCAAATATTGTAAAAGAGACTAATACTACGGAATGAGCATTCTCAACCGACAGCATTGTAAATCTTTATATGATCTCTTACTTAAAACATTTTTTCCGCCATTCTTTATAATCCCTTCCCTCTCACTAAAGAAGGTTTTTGTTTATACTAAGAGTTTACATAGCTTAGTCCTTCGGACCGAATTTCGATCTTAGTGGCCAGTCTCAACGGAGACTATCGATCCGTGTAGGGCAGAATTATAGTGCACGAGCGTGTGTGTAAATCGGGTACACTATCTATTTCCTCACTCTCATAGTACGATGGGACGGAAACTTGATACGACCGAAGAGAGATCAGGCGTAGGACCAACGGCTTTACGTAATTTATGACTCACGGGGGTGAAAAACCGCCAACTTCCTGATTCCAGGTTGCTACTACAATTTTTTTCCCCCGTATTCTATAAAAAAAATCTTAACAGAAAAACTCAATGATCGATTTCGGCCCGACCCTGGATTCGAACCCGGGACAATTATCGGCATCGCGCTTAGAACCACTAGCCCAAAGGGACAGTCAAATAAAGACTACATAATTAGTATCTATAGTGAGTGTGTACACGCAAAAACAGTCAATCCCTCAACTTTTCATGTAGGATGTAACAATTATCGGATAACTTTAGGCAAGGATTACAGGAACACGAGGCAGTTTTATTTAGATCTAAAAATCAGTAGCTTGTTTGTTACTTGATCAAGGGTTAGAATCGCAATCTCTGAGGTTTTCCGAAATGTCAAGTGATATTGTATAATTTTTAGCAGTAACATTAAACAATCAATTTTCCCTCCCAACTGAAACCTACATCCCACCCTCTTAGAAGTGAGAGAAGGCCTGTTTCCAGCAGTGGGACTTACATAGGCTGTAACTTTAACTTTATTCAATTTTACATCTTAAGCCAGAAACGTTTATCCATCCGAGGGAAGCTAGACATACATACATACACCAGGCGTAAAATATCCATTCCGGCGACGGGGAGCACGAGACGTTTGTAATCGATTGGCAGGCAAATCTACCCTAAAACGAGGAAGCCCTGTGCGGGGGTACATCTAGTAGTTGACTTTTACGGGCTGAAGAAGAAGAAGGGTAACATTCAAAGAACTAAATCATCATAACTTTCTGAATATCTTACCAGGTCGTCACTCCATCTAGTGGTGCGGTCTAAGAACTAAACAAAAACAGCAAACTAACTGTTTATTATTAGTATAGTATTCCATCCTACCGACAGTCAAAAACAGATCAATGAGGATGCATTTCTATTTGCTTTATGATGGTGTGGATGAGTTGTCTGAATGTTAACGCATTATCCGGAATACTAACAGCATTTAAAATAAACAAATTTAGGTTTTAAATATATATATAGGTAGTTTTTTTAAATTATATTTTGATACAAATTACATACCGATGTAACATACATAATATTTTGATTAAAACTACTTTTACGGATTTTATCCGTTTTATTTTAATTATTTTTAATTCCCGACATTTCTTCATGTTTGGGTGCTTTCCAGCACCCACGGCCATGGGAGACTGAAATGACTGACGTCCCAATGTCATTGTTAAACCCGGAGTACCAGCAGCTTTTTAAATTATTGCTTATGGTGTATATGTATGGTAAAACACCGGGAATTAAAAATAATTAAAATAAAACGCGATAAAATAGGTAAAAGTAGTTTTAATCAATGTGTAGTGTTCGCTTAAATATAAAAAAATCATTATGAATAATATTTCTGTCTTATTGAAATAATAGAAAAAACTGAACTGGTTATTTCAATAAAAAATCATGAGTGCAATTAGTTTAATTTAAATTTTCGTATTTTAAAATAAATACTAAAAAAGGGCTCGAAATAATGGATTTTGTTACAAAAGAAGTGAACTTGAAATAAAAGAAAAAAAAGTCGGATCGAAGATAGGACGCGAACCAGGGCACTATGATTTCGCGACGGCCAGATACCCCCTTGAGCAATTAAGACTGTTAATACGGCGTCAAAATTTACGGTCTTATATTGTAAGCAGTTTTTCATTGTCTGTAAACACGGACAAAACGACATTTTCTAAAAATTAATCCTAGCTAGATCGATTTATTGCCGCGGAAACCCTTTCTTCACCTATTGAGTTACAATACAAAATAATATTTTCAGATACATAGACTTGTTTAGTTAACAAGTAACATTGAAGTCATGAAGGCTTTATTTACGTGGAGCTGTCCTATACAACATTTTCACACATACCACTGTTGGAGAATAAAATATTCCAAATGGAGCTCAGTTCTATAGGTATTTTAGTTTAGAAAAATATATTCGAATCGACGGCCAATTAATAAATCATATTAACCTTATAAAATTATTTTTATGATAACTATAAAAACAGGGTTTCGTCGCAGCATTATTGGACGATCACAGTATGTAAAATTAAGATTTTTATAGTATATGGTGACAAACGAGCACACGATCCACCTGATGGAGAGAGGATGCTTTGGGCCATACACATTTACATTTATCCTTAATTAAGGATCAAAATGCAGATGCGTTGTGACCCCTGAAAATTAAAATGGAATGCCTCGTTTCCAGTAAAAAAGGTTTCTGGTCTGGCACTCACCATACCAAACACAACAGCATAAAGCTACAATTTTACGGTGGTATTCTGTGAGAACGTGGTTCTACCCCGGTCGAGCTGACCCATTTGTGTAACAACCATGATGTAGCTGGCTGTAAGGCTCTAGCACGTAAAAAGTTATTACGATGGCGTGAAAAAAGGAACGTTTTCTTCAAATTTTAATGTAGACTTTACGCGATGTACTCTTATTTGCGAACAAGACTCCTGTGAAGAACTAACGCCGGAAAAACCATCTATATTCATAGACTACTGGTGGATGGGAAAATGTGTATTCACAAATTTACCTGTCCAGCTCAGAATGCCCATGCTTTTAAATTTTCCAAGAAATGCATAAGGATAAGGTTCTGTATTAAAATTGCACTGGAAGAGGCTGGTGATGATGATGACGATAACGTTGAAAACATTTTTCATACAATAAAGGACGCATGAAAGGATATCTTAAAGGGATAACGAAAGAATGAGGCCCGGCATGTCAACGCTACAAACCACTAAGTAAGAAATGAAATAAATTAGGTAACCTTAAAAGAGAATAAGAATACAATAATTAAAATATTATGAAAATGCTTTGAACCTATTCAGAATCTACGTAGGAAAATAATATAAAATATCAAATATAAAATTCGTATAGTTTTTCGTTTCTTCATTTAAGTTATTCATAATTATAAGCTTCTCGACCAATTTTTAATGCAATCTGCATTTTGTACATCAAATGAAATCAGTCCCACGTCGACATCTTTATTTACTTAAAATGCGAGACGAAAATCAACCTCGAACGCACATGGGTACGTGTACATAGGAAAATCATCATCTCCTAGTGACCTTGACACATAAAGGAGATATGTCAGAATTTCGACTTAAGGAAAACGGACTTATTACAAAAACCTTCTACAAGGAATTAATAATAATTATTATTAACAATAGAAGGAACGAAAGAAAGAAAGGATATATGCATGTTAAATGGAAACAGGTTTAGAATGTGATTAGTGATAAAAACGTCTCCTTGATACGAAGTAACTGCCCCTAATTTCAAGGTACCTGAACCTTTCAGAAGAATAACGCAGGCTCTGAAATATTTGTGGAATAAAATTACGTATGAAAATGCCAGCACAAACGTTATGTATTTCAGTAATACTAAATCGATACTAAATGATATAATATATCTCATCCCTATTTTAATGAATTAATTTTTTTTACCTTGCTTCCACAACAATAATGTGGTCAACAGTAAATATCTTCGCATTTTATGTTACTTTTTATTTTGTTTCTGCACTAATTTACACTTTTTTCAGAGACACTTGCACTCACGAAATGACTATCGATATGTCACGTCACTAAACACCGTCGAAAGGGAGTGTGTTTTCTATCAAAACATAGTTGATGGATTTATCTTTCGCCGATAATCGTATGAACTTAGGATATATCTGCTCAAATCTGCCGTTTGCGATGGAATTGAAATAGGCCAGCAAAATTCCGGACGATGCTAATTTTAAATCTTGTCGGGACTCTCACTCATGCGCAGTGCGTTTCAAGTAGACTCCAGTGACAAAATGATCGCGCGCTATATTTAATTTATTCGCCATTGTTGAAATATAAAATTACGTGCGCTTGTTATTGACGTGTATGTTGCCGAAGGGTTAGTTAGTTGGGGTTGAAATTATCGTATGCGATATTTTTTGCTCCAGTGACTCAGATATTAAACATGTTATATTATTACCCACCCGTAAAAGTGAGTAATACTAATTTTAATACTTGTTTTTCGACCAATAGGGAACAAAATGAATAGTGACTCACTCTGTAAAAATGGAAATGGCTTACCGATAGGATTAAGCTTGAGAAGCCGTCTAAACACATGTGAGATCATAAATAGTTATATTACCAATATACAACCATATAAACAATATACCTACAATAGTTAGATTAACGTGAAAAGCGGTCAGAGTGCCAGAAAGCCAAGCACAGGTTCTGTGTTCAAATCACACCCAGATATGTGTGAAATACGGTGGTTTTTATATCAGGGTGTATTACGATAATTTTCATTTTTAAGACGCTGCATTTGGTACTTCGTATATTGCCATAGTTGTCACTTTTTGGCAGGCGGGCAGATTTCTATCGTTAATTACTTACTATTGGAAACATGCTGCTGCCCATCTAGTGGTTTGTTTCTTTTTGGAAGTTGGGGGATGCTGATCTCTCAGAACCGTGCTTTGTGACATTCGTTAGGATCCCTATTAAATCCAAGTATTTTTATGAGTTGTCGATCGTAAACGAGACCTTGCGGTTACTAAATTTAAATATCATACTTTGTATATACCAAGTTTTATACAAATTTATTCCTCGGCTTTCACATGATTTGACAACAATAATAAAAACCGATAGATGTAGTTAAAGTAGTTAATGATTAATCCACTTTTGGTTTTGACACCACGTTAGGATCTGGCATTCATTATTCGGTTAAACTCTTGAAGCATTGTGCTACGCAATTTTCTTAGCTATTTATCACTAGACAAAATTTATTTGTACTTCTTTGAAAGTGATGAAAGCGTTCGACTTTGTTTAATGACTAATAAAATAGCTGACTGAGATTATGAAATAGGCAAAACTGGAGTCTTCCTATATTGAGATTGGGGACGAGGTCATTACTAAAAATAAATTGGATTTAAACCTATTTAAGGGATGACTATATAACTCTATTGTTAAGGTTTAGCAAATACTTATAAGAACAATTTAGAATATGACACAGTTTTTTTATGTCAATTCGAACAAAGCTGGTAGAGAAATATATCTGGTAGTGACTCTGTTTACATATAGTTCATAATAACAGTTTAGTGCGTAATATGTAGTGTTCGCGTAAATATAGGAAACCATCAAATAGTTCTCTGTTAAAATGGGTCCTTTTCATGATTTGTAAACATAATTATTGTAATGTTTGGAGGTTCGGGGAATAAATAAGACGTCTAGTGGTCTTGACTGTAGATTTAAAAATAATTTAATGGCTCTTAGTCTATCGTTACACCTCCATGAGCATACACTACACATACACTACATTATGGTTAAATTAGGAAATGCTTTAAGATTTGGCATGGTAAGCAAAATATCATCACGTCTACTGGCTAGTTTGCACTATGGTTGAATTCGGTTTTGCACCTCTTGATCCATGATAAAATCATCAAACTCTTCGATTTTCAAAGGCATTTGCACGACACTCGACACTGATTTCAATTTCATTTCGATGTTTTAAAGGTGGTTAATTAATTTTTTTTAACAGTAACAACTCACAAAGCATGCATTAGCCTCCAGCAGTTCTTCTATACTTGCAGAGGACATATTATCAAGAAATATGTAGCAGGCGCCAAGCCCAACCATCGAGGAAAAAATAGTAAATGTAAACACAGCTAAAGAGGTAAGCAAATTCACTTGACCTCATTTTATTCCAAATGATCTAAAATATTGGATAACCGTGACAAAAAAAGGAAAGCAAACTAATAGATCCTGATGGTAAAAGGCTAGTGCAGACTAAAGAAATTTGCAGCGATCATTAAATAAAGAAGGCTACATATTGTTATTAGCAAAGAAAACTAAGATGGACAGTCTCTCAGCCTGTAAATACTGGTTCCCTATACCTTTCAGACCGGGACACAGCAGTGTTTGCTGAAGATGGAACGTATCCGAAGTAAATAAGGGTGTTTTCTATCCAGACGCACAACGCGTCCGAATTTTGATTCGTAATCGGCGATACGAGTAGATGTAGATGTCTATGGGCTGCAACCACTTACCAGGTGGACCGTGTGCTCGTTTGACACCCTATACTATAAAAAAATCTGCTAAGCTATGCGGTGGTAATCAAATCACCTATTTAAAAAATAAAAATTAAGTTCAAGCCTGTTAACTTCAATATTAGTGACACAAAAATATAATATAGGTCACTTTTAAGAAACATCAAACTGTAGTATACAAAACTATTTATTTTTATAGTTACTACATATTTATTTTCTTAACTCTGGAAGAACTTTGTGAAACGTTCTTGTATAGGTACTTTAACATCATTCATAGAGGATAATAAAAATACATTGCTGAGAGATCAGAAGTTTTCAGGATACAAAAGGTGTGATAAGTGTATTCATATATGATCGGTAAATGATCGGGTGGTTATGAATCGTATATAAAAATATTTTATTTCTATTAGAAATAGTTTATAACCAGGAAAATGTTAAAATATTTGTTTAAATGGATAAAAATTACTATATTGAAGGAGGTATGAAAGCTCAGGGCCAAAGCGCTAGTTGTAATTTTTACATTACTTTAGCAAGATGGGTTTGATCCATATTGATACAAACGAAATTTTAGGCGAGGGAACCACCATGATTGAGATTTAAAAAGATATTTTGACGACACGTGAAGTCCGGACGGCGGACATTGTCTTTCTCTAAAATTTTCTCAGAAATGAGAGGAGACATATGTAACTTTACTTACTATATTCAAAAAAAAGATACTACGCCAAGTTTTAAGAAAAAAAAAAAAAAATATTTTAATAATATTATTTATTACTCCCAGAACATCGGTAGCTCATGGACTGAACACTCGATATTAATTTCATAGAACACAAACAACCGATGCTCCGCGGTGAAGAAAACGCGGAATGCCTGAAAAATAAAGTACTTCGAGAACATGTAATATTTTGCGAAAGCGCATTGGACGCACTGACTCCATAAGTGTTATGGAGCAGTTAGTTAGCCTATTTGATAATTTACTATTTGAAATCGCATTTATACCATACCTATGTATAGTAAGACATTACTACTAATACGGATATAATGTATATATGGATAATATGGATAAAATGGATATGGATAATAATATAGATGATTTGTTTTTGGTTCCAAATTCAATTTTTTTTTGTTGTTGTCAAATTGGCACCACTGTTTTCCATTTTGCACGGAGTTAGAGTTACATGTGTTAAATACAGTGATGTTTTTAGTTATATCATAACTAGTGTATATTGCCAATTTCACAATGGACAAACACATTGAACAAAGAGTTTGTCTTAAGTTTTGCATCGCCATTGGATTTTCGTGTTTAGAGTCACTGAAAATGTTACAGTAGGCTTACCGTGAATCGACTTTAACAAAGACACGTGCTTATGAGTGGTTCAAAGCGTTCAAAAGCGGTCGAGATGTGATGAAAGACTTGCCTCGCTCTGGTAGGCTATCAACCTAGTATATGTGCCATAGTGACTGAAAATCCTCATTAAAGTTTAATGGAGACAGCCGTTGAACTTTCTGTGTCTCACGAGTCGAGCCGTCGCTCGGCAAGTTCCAAAAGACCTGAATTTTCTCCAAAAATTCAATCGCGTGAGTCGCTGAGGACATGCTAGAACGAATCAAATGCGACACAACATTCATGAAACGCATTGTTACTGGAGACGAGACGTTGGTTTCCGAGTTTGACATGCAAGCTAGTCAAAAAGATTCGGAGTGGCGCCTTCCAGCTGAACCGAAACCGAAAAAACCACGTCAAAGTCCATCAAAAGTTAACATCGCAAAAGTGAAGGTCATGTTGACTGTTTTCTTTGACTATCGGAGTATTGTGCACTCGGTATTGTTGCCGGGAGGTCAAACGGTAAATAAAAAATATTATTCGAGCGTTATGCGTCGTATGAGAGAGTAAATTAGACGAAAAAGACCAGATTTGATAATGTCTATCTCTGTTTAGCCTAATGGTTGACTGAGAGAGAATGCCCTATAGCATTAACTACTTTGTGCATGAAAGTGTAAATAAAGAAATAAATTTGAGGAAAAAAAATTAGAGATTTTGCACCACGATAATGTACCTTCGCCCAAGACCATCATTGTGAACGAATTTTTGACAAAAAACTCACAAAATACCATCGAGCAACCACCTTATTCACCAAGTACGGCTCCAGCCGACTTCTTTTTCTAAACTCAAATTACCACTTCGTGGCACCCGTTTTTATTCGGTAGAAGACATAAAGAAGAATTCGCAGTGAGAACTGAAATCAATTTCGGTAAAAGCTTTTAAAATGTTTTGATGATCGGATTATTCGTTGGAGAAAGTGTATAATTTCTGAAGGAGCATACTTTGAAGGTGAAAAATAAACTTTGTTGAATAACTAACATTTTCCGTGTTATTGATCTTTTCCTGGTACTTTATTGACAGATTAGTGTATAATTCATATCTGACGAGGAAAATGATCTTGGTGATGCTGAGCAGCACGGGCCCATATATTTTCCTCACGGAGATTAATTACACAGTGTACAATTGAATTATCTAATTTTATGTAAATTAGATTTATATTATGGTTGTGATATTAATGGGTTGGCTAGACCGGGGAAAGACCACGCTCACAGAATACCAGCGTAAAATAACAGCTTAACCGTGTTTCGTGTGGTGAGTGCAGATAACCAGATACCCTTTTTACTGGATACGAGGGATTTCGTCTTCGACTTCAGGGGTGACAACGTATCTGCATTTTGATCCTTAATCGAGGATAAATGTAGATGTCTATGGACCACAGTATCCACTTACCGTCAGGTGGACCGTGTGTTCGCTTATTCTATTAAAAAATACATGTGGGATATTGAACCCACACTCTGACGGCATATCTCGTTCAGTTCAGATCGATGAATGAAATTAATTTCTGTACAATTTGATGTTAAAAAAAAACTTTATAATCTTCTCCAGTGTGGGCGCAGTTCACATAGATACATTGCATATGAAAAAACATCCAGACCTGGAGCAATTATTTGTAGGTTATACAAACAACTGTTCCGTGCGGATTCGAACCCGGGGCTTTAGAACGATGCAGCTAGAAGCTTAGCCGTAATAAGTCGAAACTCGATAACAAGTTGTTTTTGAACAATAATTTCAGCTCAAGCTGGGGCCAACCCCGGAACTCAGAGTTGGTTAATTTATTACTGAAATCGTTTCACCCGAATTGAGTGCTTTATCAACAGATGTGAACAAATTGCTTATTTACGTATTACAAGCCTATAGCTACACGAGCTCGTAAAATATTTATAAGGCCTTTGTCAAAACGAGTGATAAATCTAAATGAAGAATCACGTTCCTGGGCGAATAGCAATGAATTATTAAACTAGAGGCTCTTCATTTATTTTCACTTCAGCCAAACTGTGTCCATGTGTGCTCGATGTACAAAAGGAACGTTACGTCTACAAAAGCAGGGAGTAGTAAATCATCATTAGGATCGTTACGGCTGTTAGCGCGCTTTGACCTTAGAAGAGATTGAATTTAATAAAACCGAGACAGAATATTGAAGAAGCTTACGATTTATTTGCAAAATAGTGGTTTTATTAATATTTTAATTACTTTAATTACAAAAGTTGTGGGTTTTTGGGTCTCATCATGTTGTAATCGTCCTCGTAGACATGATCTAACTTATTGTTCCATCTTCCAATATCTCCTCTTATCTTCCAAAGCTCTCTTTACTGTGTGAGGGCGGCGTTGTAGAATCCATTATTCCATGTCGTCCCTTCAATGCCGTAAGAGGCAGCTATGAGAATTGCCAGAAAAATATTACGTCATCTGATAGATTGCGGTATATCCGTGTCATTTATGCCAAACCTAAAATATCCAAACCGGAGACGGGAATTAGTATTAAAGGTGTGAGACGTTTTGTATTGCGATCGTCAGTCTACCTACCAAACGTGACGATAATGTCAAATCCTCCTTACAACGGGACACTTAGTTGTAAAAGCGTAAGTGTCACAAGATTTTTTTGAAAATATAAAGTGTTAAAAGTTGCAGCTGACATACATCCTGGTGCTGGGCACAGGATGTATGTCAGCTGCAACTTTCATTCTTGTGATTAATTTCTATATAGTTTAACGTTTAAAAAAAACACTTAATAATCTTTTTCAGTATTGTGGAGGTGGTTAACATAGATATATTTTTTTTATAGGATAGGGTGACAAACGAGCACACAGTCCACCTGATGGTAAGTGGTTGCTATGGCCCATAGTCATC
>DWHP01006477.1:0-11397 GCA_018247895.1 Parnassius honrathi | reverse complement strand
TTGGGAGCGACTTCTGGTTGAGAGCCTCTTGAAACTGTCGGGCGAGCACAGCGTGACACACCACGAACCCCTTCAGCTAGTAGTGATGCAGCCCGTCGAGTCACGGACTTTTCTAGTTCGGGGCCCCACGGACCGCCTCAGCTACGTCATCCAGCGTTATGATATCGGGGTTCATGGGCGTAATACCCGCACACTGACTCGCCACAACTTCCGTCCAAGGGCCCTCGCTGTGTTTTACGGGCTCTGACCACAGCCCGCACCAGAAAGCGACCCGTTTCACTTACCATTAGTCGCTTCAATGATTTATAGAGCCTCTTCTGATCACTCTGGAAGAGACGATTCTGGTTGAACCGTGTCGACCTCTCGGTGTATCGCCGAATCCGCTTTCCCCAAGTAGCGATTCTCTGCTTCAGGTCGTCTATGCGCTCCGTCAGTTTTTGCATTATATTCGGCTGGGACAAACTAATATTTGTCCCAGCAAACGCCATCCTGACGTTGCGCACAATCCTTGGCCTGGTATTGCCTGACCTTCAGGTCAGGTCATGCTTCAGCATATTAGTCTGCCGATGAGGGCTCTAGCCTTTGCGATACGTTTTTCAATTCTAATTCTCCAGGCTACGATAACACTACTTTGTTCAGTAGCGCGTCCAGCCGTAGAAAGTTTATTATTATTATTATTATCCAAGTAACGTCACTGATGTGATACCATGAGTAAAAAATTACTTCACACAAAAATTTTAAAGAAATTTAGGATTTCAATTTTTTTTAAAAACTGTTAAAATTATAAGAAACTATTTCTTACGGGATTCATATCAGTTATGAACAGCCACAGTAGTTTAGAGTGCAGTGTTTTAATAAACTTAAAATAAATTTAAACAACACACATAAATCATAAGCTATTTCTATCCATGTGAGAATAAATACTAAATTGTAAAATTATTTAATTGTCATTGGTTTGTTATTGTAGGATAAGGGTGACAAATGAGCACACTGTCCACCTGATGGTAAATGGTTGCTGTGGCCCATAGACATTTACATTTAACCTCGATTAAGATTCAAAATGCAGATGCGATGCAGATGCAGACCCTTGATGTCTAAGATGGAATGCCTCGATTCCAGTAAAACGGGTCTTCAGTTTTCTACATACATCGTACGAAAAAAGCAGCATTAAGCTGGTATTCTGTGAGAGCGTGGCTCTACCCCGGTCGAGCCGACCCGTTCGTGCTACAACCATTATATAGCTGCAGCGTGACTCTACCACGTATAAGTTTATCCTAACAAAGTTGGCGAAACCCCCTTCCCAATTTCATCACAAGGGTGTCGCATGAGGTAACATACAGAAATTTATCAGAAGTTGGGCGGCAGCATCTCCATAATAACAAATCAATAATAAGCTAACACGCTTACCAAGCGTGGTAACTATGGTAAATATCCTCCACCTTCTTTCTTTGAAATTCGCCATTTGTTGCAGTTGTTCACGGGCAGCGGTGGTCATTTAACATCAGGTGAGCCGCATGCTCGTTTGCCCCCCTTATACTGGGTGATTTTTTACCGTCTGAAAAAAATAGGGTGTAACAGGTGAACGAAGTAGAAGCCTATAGCACTGTTACTTAACATTTTTTTAAATGTTACATTAACATATTGTGAAACTGATCTATCAACAAATACTACTAATTTGAAATAAACTTTCGGTACTAAAAAATAACAACAAAATTTTTGAACTAAATAAATAAATCAATTGAACTATCGAAATTAAAATATTACGTACTCAATTAGTTAGTAGTATTTACTGACAGATCAATTTCATAACATGTTAAGGTAAAATAAAAAAATATTGTAAAGTGTCACGGTTTTTGAATACTGGCTGACAAGCTTTCATTCCGTTCACCTGTTACACCCTATTTTTTCCAGACGGTCAAAAAAATCAGCCAGTATTCAAAAACCGTGCGGTGTAAGAACTTCCACTACCCTATTACGTAACATGGGTGTCGCAAGATGCGGCTATGGAGACTAGAAAGACTAACTATGGGCTAAAATAAATAAATTAATGATTGACGTAATATAAAACTCTGTTTCTAAATATCTATAGAGATCGTATTCTTGCCCCTCGTTGTATTATATACTCGTACAGTCCTTTTATTAAATAAAGTAATCAATATTCATTAGGATAATATCATATTGAGGGACAAAACCATTTAGAATTACTCATTAAATGTACTTTATTTCAATAGGAACGTTGAACTCATTAAAAGAACCCTTAGCAAGTTACTGATACCCTCAAAATTTTAATTACATAGACTCTATAAAACGGGTATATAATAAATTCATTAAACGGCTCAACTTCAAACTGCTTTATTACAAAAGAGATTAAATCATTGTCTTGGAAAATCAAATAGAACAATTGTATTGAGGAAGGTTTGGTCTAAACCTTTCTTAATACAATTGTCCGAATCTTTTTATTTTGTGTAACAAATAATTAAAAATTTTTTTGGTATTAAAGTTAAAATTACAGCATAAATACATCCCACTGCTGCGCACAGACCCTCCCTCATTTCTGAGACGTTTTTAGGGCTAGGCAGTGTGCTGCGCTACCCCAATGCGTGTTGGCGAACTTCATGTCTTCGAAATGTATTTTTTTCTTATTTTTCTGACGTGCAAGTTTCCTCACGACGTTTTCCTTCACCGCCGAGTACGTTGTAAATCAGCACTTAAAATTGCAATTAACAATTTCATTGGTGTCGGCGGGGATAGAACCCTATACTTGCGTGCTATGAAATTTGCACGATTTGCAGCGAGCGCTAACCATCTGAGCTTCCACGGCTCTTTCTTGTATCAAGGTGATGTAAAATAAAACAAAAAATGTGGTCATTTTAGTTTTCTTCTTATATAGAATAGGGCAACAAACAAAAACCTACATCTATTCTCGATTAAAATCAAAATGCAGATGTCACCTAGTTGTCACCCCTAAGGACTAAGATGGAATTTCTCGTTACCAGTTAAGTGTCTCCAATTCTATACATTCACCATTACATTACCATAAATACAGCAGTATTAAACTGCTATTTCATGATGGTATTCTGTGACGAGGTTGTCCTACCCCGGCGGACCCATTCGTGCTACAACAATATTTAACAGAGACTCATAACGTTAGTAGAAAAAACTTGTCTGTAGTATTAGTGAAAAGTAAAGAAAAGTATATAGAATCAAGCTATTGCTTAACTACTAGAGACATGTAGACTTCAGCAGTAAAGTATATAAATACCCGTATCTCTATAACCTGTACTCATCATCCTCAGGATAATGTAAAAGCGGGCCGATAACCCACCCACCAGAAACGCATACCTCTTTTTCACGGTTGCGTTGCATAGAAACAGTCTACATGTATGCGTGAAGCGCTGCAGAAGTGGGACAGTCCCAAAACAGTTAACTCAGTGGTTACGTGGTGGTGCCACGCTGCAACTTCATAATTGTTGCAGTACGAATGGGTCAGCTCGACCGGGGTAGGACAACCCACTCATAGAATACTATCATAAAATAGCAGCTTAATGCTGCTTTGTTTCGTATGCTGAGTGTAGAGAACCGGAGAATTGAATGGTAACGAGGCACTCTATTATAGTCCTCGGAGGTGAAAATGCATCTACATTTTGATAGTTAATTGTGGAATAAGGATAAATGGAGGCGTCTATGGGTCAGAACATGAACTTACCATCAGGTGTACTGTGTATTCGCTTGTCACTCTTATTCTATAAAAGAAAAAAACAAATATAACGGCCGATGGAAACGAAGAAAAAGTAAGTACTATGATACAGCCTGAAAAGAAAGTAATCCGCTTACAGTCAATTAATGACGTCCCTGATTGCTCTAAGTCTTATATACTTATATAGACAAACTGGCGACTCAATTTTCCATCAATTAGCAAAAGATGAAGTCGAGATCGCGGTATTGGAACATTGAAAGTCTTTTACTTTTTAACTGACTTCAGAAAGAGTAGGTACTCAATCCGACCGTATTTTTTTATGTGTGTGTTACCTCATAACAGTTTTTCATGTGAATTGTTTTTGATAATACTTTTTTATTTAAAAGCTGGTAATTCTCATATAAATTTGATTCCTTTTTAATTCCGTTATCCTTAATAATGCGTATTAAGTTGACTTCGACTACATTGATGATGTTCTCATTTTATTTATATTGAAGTCGGTTGTACAAAATTTTTAATTTTAGCACTTGTTTCTATAACTATGATCACAATACGGACTAATAAAAGAAGTATCTATCTTTTACAACTCTTTAGACTTCTGTGAAAAAGACAGCCTATGGACGTCCCACTGTTGGGCACAGAGGCTTCCTCATGCGTGTTGGCGGACTTCACACGTCTTCGAAATATTTTCATTTCTTATTTTTCAGACGTGCATGTTTCTTCACGATATTTTCCTTCAATGCCAAGCACGTGATAAATCAGTATTTAAAATTACAATTAACAATTTCATTAGGTCCGGTGGAGATCGAACCCGGGTTGCTCGCGTACTGTGAAAATGAAATTTACAGCGATCATTTAACCCCTGAGCTGGCATGGCTCAGGGTATTACCGCTTTTATAGAATATTATATAATAATCTTATATTCTTTTTTATTCTATTCAAGTGTATCGAAAATCAACGACGTGATAAAACACGCAGGTAGTTGATGGATGCAGGTGGCTCAGTTCCGTACATCGGAGGCCTATGTTCGGCAGTAGAAGTGTGTTGGACTGTAGTGAGTGAGCACACACAAATTTGTAGGTATTTGATTGTTCTGACCTTTTAAATTTAAACAACCGCTAAAGCGGTTTACTTTAATGTAAGGTTTAATGGTTTACTTGTTTTGTAATTAGACATTTTATTTTACTCCTCAGAGGTAACGCGTTCGTAGTGTGATTCTTAATTGCATTGCAATAGTACTTATTATTATGTGGACTCATGTGTCACTTACACATTTTATTAAAAAAAAGGCTACTATTAACTTGAGATCTAGTGGTTAAAGTTACATCTAATAATATATACGCCCCTGGGGAGCTGGGGACAGATGTCATATTTCTGAGACGGTTAATGAGCCTTAGTCTGCCTTCTTGCTTCAGTCTTGTTATCGGACTTCACTTGTCTTCGAAATATGATTATTCTTCAGAAATGCAGTAAATCTGTTACGGTCTGGGGCGTTTCGTTGCCGCGATCCATTTTTTGTATAATTTCTTATAAAGGCGAGTTTGAGAACTTTAAATAATAATTCAAGACAGAAATATTGTTGGAGTCAATTTTTTATTACTATAATCTGGTAGATAATTTCATGGTATTTAGTTTTTAAATATGCTTTCCGGCATATATCTCGTCTGCGGCTACGAGTTACATAGTCGAATCGATCAGTCCAATTTTTCACTACTTTTTTCAATAAATCCGGCCGTATGGCGTCAATGGTGGCTGGAATATTCGCTTCCAATGCTTCAAGAATTGCTGGTTTGTCGGTATAAACCTATGACTTAGTATAGCTCCATAAAAAGTAATCGAGAGGCGTTAAGTTGCACGGACGAAGGGGTGTAAGCTCAGATCCTTACTATTAATTTTCCATGTAGTCGAAGGACAAAGGCCAACAAGTGGAGAACGGCGACGAATCGACATTTCAGCGCCTTTTTCAACACTTTGCGCTACAGCAGCAGTATTCTCGATGGTACGCACATTTCCTTGTTTTCTGGATGGCTTTGAATCGAGAAGAGTAAAATTAGTGCGAAAACGATCAACAACTGCACGAATTGCTTGCTCACTAGGCCGATTATGTCGACCATAAAATGGACGAAATGCTCTATGAACTTCGCGAACATATTTTTTTTGGAAGCGTTGTTCTGGTGTTAAACGATTCATGATGAATCGCCAAACCTTATTGAACAGAAATGTCAACACAGTTTGACATTCTCAACTGTCAAACTATAGACAACAACCATCGAAGTTTCTCATGTACCTGAAAACACCCAATATTTACGCGAATATTATATTAAATGAAACTAATTTTACGGATTTTATTGCGTTCCGGCGCACGTTCCGGGAAGTCTGCAGTCTGTGAACATGTTCGAGATCGTCATCATTCATTTTTCTTTCTTTTAAAATATTTTGTTGTAAAAGTAAGTTGCAGCAACGAATAACTTTTACTAACAATATGTCTTTCTACCTTACGACGGCCGAGCACGTAGTAGCTCGAACCTGGATACTCACGATTATCCAAAAACTTTAATCTGTTATTCCATACAAACATATATAACTTCCGTGGGGACATCATTATGATCAATATCGTTGAAAATTATTAAACTTTCAGAACTATTCAAAGTCACAGTCAAGATTTAAAGTTAAAGTTACAGTCTATATATGTCCCACTGCTGGGCACGGGCCTCCTTCCATTTCTGAGAGGGTTTTAGGGCAAGGAAGTGTCCGCCGCGCCTTAATACTTGTTTGGGAACTTCACATGTCTTCGAAATATTTTTTTTTATTTCTCAGACATGAAGGTTTCTTCACGATGTTTTCATTCACCGCCGAGGACGTGGTAAATCAGCATTTAAAATTGAAATTAACAATTTCATTAACAATTTCATTGGTGCCGGCAGGGATCGAACCCGGGTTACTCGCGTAATTTGACTTAACAGAGAGCGTTAAGCATCTGAGCTACCACGGACTATGTTAAAATCACTTATGAACGTCAAAATTTACACCGGTTCAGAAAACTAGACTACTAGTTCGGAAACTAGAGGCAATAAACTCAGGTTTAGTTTTTAAAATACAATGCAATTACAATTCATATTTATTTATAGTAAAAATTTCATTTACAAAATTTCAATAATGACATTTCCTAATTTCAAAATAATATATTTGTAACCAAGGGCCTTGCAAGTGCGGATTAAGAGTTAATTACACATAATCTTCGTCACTAAATTGCTCTATGTAAGAAAATAGGTCTTTTTAAAGTAATTTCCATAAAAAGTTTTTTTCAATTTTATGTCAGACTAGCGATTGTCTTTGCGATATGCGATCTTCACATTCACCATACAAAACATAGCAGCGCTAAAATGCTATTTTACCCTGGTATTCTGTAAGAGCGTGGTCATTCCATGGTTGAGCCGACCCATTCGTGCTACAATTATATCTACTACCAATATAGTTGCAGCATAGCTTTACCACGTACAAAAATATGTATGCTGTTTGGAAAATCTTATGTTTTTTTGGTTAAAACATGTTCGGTTCATTATCGTGTAACCAGGTATATAGTATAGCCCACTGGTATCTCGTATAAGAAACTCACTATAACCATCCCTAAATAATAAAATGTCATGTTTCTTTTATGTAACAAATACAATAAAATTAATTGGAATATTAAAATTAGCTCTTTAATAGATTTTACAAATGTATATATTTTTTAACAGAATATGGGTGACAAACGAGCACACAGTCCACTTGATGTTAAGTGACTACCGCAGCCCACGAACAACCGCAACACCAGGGGAATAGCAGGTGCGTTGCCGGCACTGTCTTAGCGTAACAAATGCTTATTCACTCTTGCCTTGAAGACGCCCAGATTGTATTCGGACGGAAAGATAAACGCCGGCAAATCATTCCACTCCATTGCTGTACGCATTAAAAAAGTCAAATAAAGATGTAGCGTTAGAATATTCGTACTATGCTACTGAATTTTAGTTCCTCATGAAGCGCTGTTCGAGTTTACATTCAAAATTTTACTTAACTAAACTGTCCAATAAACAATACTATAGAGTAAACCGTTTGTACCGGCGAAATTGCCCATCAACTTAAATGTTAGGACGCCACGCCTCCGGTATTTGATTTTAAGTTAACCTTTTTACGTTTTATTTATTTATTCATTACCACCTTTCACAAGTTCACTGCTGAACATAAGCCTCCCATAAGCACGGTCCTGAGCCACCTGCATCCATCGACTTCCTGCATGTCTTACCAGGTCGTCACTCCATCAAGCGGGGGCCGCCCCATACCGCTTACCACTACGAGGTTGCCACTTGAGAACCTATTTAACCCATCAGTTGTCGGTTTTTCAAGGTATGTGGCCGGCCCATTGTCACTTCAGCTTACTAATTCGTTGGGTTATGTCGTTTACTCTGGTTCTACTGCAGATATCCTCATTTCTTAGTTCATCACGCATAGAACCCCCGAGTATAGCCCTCTCCGTAGCTCGCTGCGCGACCTTGAGCGTCCTCCTACGGCCAGCAGTGAAGGACCACGTCTCAGATCCAAAGTCATCACTGGCAACCCGCACAAGTTGTAACATCTTGTTTCCAATGTTTGAGGTATACGTAACACAACATTCAAATATACGCAATATTAAACAAGAAACACAGTAAAACAACTAAAACTAAGAGCTTATATTATCATACAGTTCTACTCCCCAAGGAGTAGTATCAAGAACGCTGGCTGCTTTTCCTTGCTGAATCCTATACTTAGCTTTTGAGCGAGAAAAGAACCAGCCTTTAGGAACTTCACCGCACGTGAGCACCACAGACCGAAAGGTCACTGCAGGGCACGTGTCACATTAAAACTAAGCTACACTGAGTACATAATACTATGTGACTTTTTATCGACAGTTACTAGAAATGACTCAATGAGAGTGAGCCGACAGCATCACCTTATAATTAGGCGTTCATCGTTCATCGATTGTTCCCTCCCTATGAAAGAACTTCAGCTCCGATGTCTGTCCGACATCGTTCATTATTTATTGAAAGATAAACAGCTTAAACACAATGATCAGATAATATATGTAGATAGCTCTTCTTTGTTCTTTTATTTTAAAACTATAACTACCCTTTTGTAGTAGAGTTCAGGACTTATTTAGTCTCTACTTCAAAACCTAAAAATAATTGCTTTAAAACAGTAGTAATACGTTTTGAAGTAATTATTTTAAACAAGTTTATTTCAGTCGCTCTGTAGTTCAATTGACATTATTTTGTTCAAACAAAACGCGACAAGTTTATTTTAGTCCTAGACTAACATTGATATAAATTTTAATTATGTCTGTCGTTTGTGTGTAACTTAGTAGTACTTTAATGAACATTATCGTATAGCTTATAATGTTAATTATTATACATTACGTTGGTGTCGAGCTAAGGTAGCTAAGGGCTTAGACGAGTGTCTTGAATTTCATCATGTGTGGGCAACCCGATCTCCGTCGGTCCCACTAAGAAGGTTGATCTTAAGCACAAGATAATCCGGTTTACATTTTGAGAAGTGACAAGTGCGAGTAGCAAGTGCAACTGATAAATAATAAGTGTGTGTGTGTGTGTGTGAACAAACAGTGACAAGTAATAAGTGAGAATAAATGCACGCTAAGTACTTGTCTTTATTCAGTAGCACTTGCCACTCGCACTTGTCACTTCTCAATATGTAAACCGGGCATAACTTTAGGCTAACTCCCGACATTGATTTTGAATTCAATTCGGTTTTTGATACAAACTGAAGTTAATTTTTCTTACGTTTATACGAATACTCGTCATTGAATAAAATTAAAACAGGTATCAAGCGTTAAGACGCGATAAAATCTTAATCCACACAGTAATTGGTAGTAAAATTAGTATTATGCAAAAAAAACGAAGCGTAGTAATTACGACATATCCTTCCCGAATGAAATATCCCTTCAATATTTAGTGCATATGTAAACTTTGTGTCGGCAACTCAACTCGAGGAGACATCTTTCTTGCTGTATACTAATGCTTCTACAGTTAGGGTCTGAACCCCCTTAGAAACACTTCGTAAAAACGTCTCAGTTACATCCATTGCAGTTAAACTTGATTATGATCGAAGGGGCCGACAATCCTTTGGAGACGTACAAAGGATATTTGTGAACTGATTAAGGGAAATCGCATGAAATTAAGGAATACGGTTTATTTTCCACTAATAAGCACAAGCCAATTTGTTTCCTTAAGTGTGACTATGGAGATAAAACTACATATATTTCCGACATTTTTTACGACAACTTAAAACAAAAAAAAGATTACAGATTCGTTGTCACATGCCATGACCCTTTAAGAAAAAGTCTACTCTTTCTTAAAATGCTGGCAACGCACCTGAAAAATCCCTGGTGTTGCAGTTGTTAACGGACCGCGATATTCACTTATCAGGTGGGCCGCAAATTCATTTGCTCCCACTTATATTTAAAAAAAAACACAAGTAAGGACACGATGCTCACAGCCTATAACCCTGTACCCTCTAATCCGGAACACAGTGGTACCACAGGGCAGCGTTTTGGGACCTACGCTATTCTTAGTCTATTTTAGATATCTTGTATAATATATGTATGGGCAGGGGAATAGTTTTCTTATACGCGGATGATACTGCGGTGTTGTATCGGAGAGACACTTGGGAAGAAGTGCATTAAATAGCGAATACACAATAAGATAATATTGTGAAGTTGCTAGACAATAACTTACGTAAATTGAATCTTAGCAATACTCAAATCATATATTTTTCTGTAACTAGTCGTTCATTCACACAGTACTCACGAATTAGTAGTACGACAGAAATAGATCATAGGGCGGTACGCAACCAGACCCACCCTTAGGCAGATTTGGAATTCTGTCATCTAGACAAATTATGTAGATTTCCGTACAATATTTCTTTAAGACAACAAGATGGCGACGAAATAGCAATATCAATTGTTCGATTTCGATTTCAAGGGATCGAATTTAAGTCATTGCTAACATCAAAATTAATAAGCAGCTTTGAACTACCATGTTTAGATGGACTTAAGGTAATCAAAGACCATTTCTTTATATTTGTTTGTTTTTCTTTTTTTTTTCAAAAAGTTTTTTGGAGAAAATATAGCCTAGATATCTCTTGACATTGCTCTCAATCCGTTCGTGACGTCATCACAATTGTTGCAGTCTTACCGAAGAATAAACCGGACAGCACGCAAGTAACCCTCTGAGCTCATTAGCATCCCGTTATTTCCATATAGTAGACCGAAACTAAAATTTTATTTATATAATGTAAAGTTTTAAATCCGATAAAGAGTTAACGATATATTCCCGACGTTTAAAGTATTAAAATTATACGTGGCAGAGCCACGCTGCAGCTATATTATGGTTGTAGCACGAATGGCTCGGCTCGACCGGAGAACGTCTACGCTCTCACGGAATATCAGCGTAAAATAGCAGTTTAATACTACTGTATTTCGTACGGTGAGTGTAGAGATCCGGAGACCCTTTTTTACTGGAGACGAGGCATTTCATCTTAGTCCTCAGGGGTGACAACGAATCTGCCATTCGATTCTTTTATTATTATATCTTTTATTATTATATCTTTTATTATTATATCTTTTATTATTATATCTTTTATTATTTTACTAGGTCCAGTGTGAGTCAAGG
>DWHP01006476.1:0-11397 GCA_018247895.1 Parnassius honrathi | reverse complement strand
TTGAGCGTCCTCATACGGCCAGCAGTGAAGGACCACGTCTCGGTACCGTAGGTCATCACTGGCAATACGCACTGGTTACAATTTTGTTTTCAGGTTTTGAGGTATTATACCTGACGAGAAGATGTGTCGTAATTTCCCGAACGCTGCCCATATAATTTAAGAATATAAATTAAGAAAAAATCTAATAATTATATGAACAATATTTTTTAACCTCCGACGAAAAAGAGGGATGTTATAAGTTTGACCGTCTGTTTGTCTGGCATCGTAACTCTTAAACAGGTGAACCGATTTGGGTGCGGTTTTTTTTATTTAAAAGCAGGTTTTCTAGCGGTGGTTGTTAGATATGTTTTATCAAAATCGTGGCATCGTAGCTGTTAAACCGGTGAACCGATTTAGGTGCGGTTTTTTATTTAAAATCAAGTTTCCTAACGGTGGTAATTAGACATGTTTTATCAAAATTGGTTCAGCTGCTGGACGATCATCAGATTTTTTGTTTCGAGGGTATATAAAATTTTCAATTTAAGTTATAATACTATACAATAAGGCGTTACTTCGGGTCTTGGAAAAATATTTTACATTAATAACAATAGCAAGGGTTTAATATTATTATATAGGACTCATTTTGTTTTGTGTAAAGTCCTTTACGAGCATGGCCTGCGAGTCCGCATGAAAATTTCATAGAATACGAACAAAGTGGGTTCCATCCCCTTCTGAACCACTGAGATTGTTTGTTTCAATTTCAAATGCCGATCGGCGGTTAAGAAAACATCGTGAGTAAACATACCTGTTTAAGTAATTAAAAAATATTTTCGAGAACGTGTAATATTATCAACATATAATAGTCTACCGACATGGTTAGCGTGACGGACTCTTCCTTGGCAAAAAACCTACGCAAGAATGATAGACGGCATCCATGGAGGTTAGAGAGAAGGAGAACGATCGCTACGTACAAAAAGTATAGCCCGCCTGTCCCTGAACTGCCGTCGGTAAGTAGTATTTGCGAAATTAGCTGTTTATGAGCACAAGTCGATGAAGTTAGTTGAATAATGTACACAAATTTTCTTCGCGTCATTGGTGAGGAAATAATTGTGCTCCGTAATTTTTTTTATTTTTGATAAAAAGAAACATTAAAAAATTCCGTATTTTTTTCCATTTTTGACAAAAAGAAACAATAAAAAATATAGTGAAATATTGTATTATGCGTGAAATATTGTATTAAGTGGTTTAGCATCTGATCGGAAAAATAGACCGAAAATTTAATTTTATTGAGACAACTTAGCGACCGCAGCGCCTCACTTATTTTGTCCATATTTCTGGGACACTATTTTCTACAGCCATCGTTCTCCTTCTATCTAATCTCCAAGACGGCATCTGTCTAATAGTGAAATGTGCATAGAGCAAATAGGTACAGTAGTATTTAATTTAACTTTTGGCTATATATTGTAAATAGTACAGTCTGTGTAAGTCTTACAGCAAACCTAACCCAACCTCAGGGTTGTAGAGAAACAATTCCGCTTGTAGAAAATTTAAAACAGAAAATATTTACCTGTAATCCCTTTATTGAGTAGGTTATTGAAAGCCTCTTTCTTGGGTGAAAGATGCGGCGTATGTGGCGTGTGGGGCGTGTGGGGCGTGTGGGGCGTGTGGGGCGTGTGTGGACCACGATCGTGGTGAACCGGCGCCGATGGAGGGCGCGGTACTGCGCGCTCCTCTGGGGATCGGCGGGGAGGAGTCTTAGTGCGGCGAAGATCCGACGACAAATTCTGTAAAAATAATGATGATTACATAACTTACCATAAATTTAAAACAATCGACGCCCTCATAATAATAACCAGAGACCCCTCTTTACTGGAGGCATTCCATCTTAGTCTCCAGGGGTGACAAAGCATCTGATTCACACAAAAAAGATGCAAGATTATTAATCCAGGATATATGTAGACGCCCATGGGCTACAGCATCTATTTACCGTCAGGTGGACTGTGTGCTCGTTTGTCATCCTAATCCTATAAAAATGCATAATAGGGAGTAAAACGTCTTATAAAACTTCGTTATTTTCAGGTAGGACAAAGTTCGTTAGGAAATACGCTGGATCTAGAAATAATAATATTCACAAGCTCTGGAGATTTGATACCATTACAGTGCTGAAGTATTCCTCATCTTCGAACCAGAATGCAACAGTAGCTACCGCTTATTTCTAGCAAAATATAAATTTAGGCTACCTTCACATTATCAAAATAAACTTGATAAAATTTTTGACCCTTTTTTTGATTCAAATACCTTATACGAACTTTCAAAAGGAACTTATGTAGATATTGTACAAAAATGCTATTAAATGATGTCGTAACTACTTTGAATAAAAATAATTTTAGGCATTTACCTATCACGTTTAGTTTTAAGTTTCATTTTAAGTTCAATATCACATACTGTATAATTATTAACACATTTAGAATCACGACCGTGATACATGAGATTTCATAAGCCAAAAACCCAAAGGAACACCTATTCCCACCAAGAATAATTCGTGAGATAATCAATTTAAGACATTATAATTTTTATAAAGGCCGCTTAAAATAAAATTAGCTAGGTAAATCTGCTTGGAAATCGTAATTAATATAATTAAATCAAAACATAAACATCCTGCAAGGCATCAACATACTGTAAGTTCATCGGAGAATATCAGAACAAAATAAATATAATAAATGAAGATAGTTTAGATAAATCACATTTGAATGTCTAACACCTCAGTCCTCGACCATCACAAAAGTCACCCGAAATGTCGGAAATTAAATAAAGGATTAAATTAAATTAAATGTAATAAAATACGTACATATATTATTTTTATCAGTCCATCTTACTGAGATTGGATACATCGTTACTAATAAATAGGTATCTGGTACTCATCACTTACCCAACGAATTACAGCAGAATTATGTTACTATTTGAGACCTATACAGCTGTAAGATAACTCTAACTTAGAAGTCTGTTATCTTAAGCTATTCTCTTCAAATATAGGGATATTTGATAAACTAGTGAAATTTTAAGCTTAAGTTCAAATATATTATATATTGCAGTTTGTGAAAATACAAGTAAATAAGGCTCCTAATTTTATTTGAAATTATCCTAAATTGAATGTGATTTATGGGCAACAACGTTTTTGCTCACCGACCCTCACGAACGTGTGCGGGCGCAGAAAAATCAGTAAAAATAATTTTACACGTGCTAGAGCCACTCTGCAGCTTTATTATGGTTGTAGCACGAATGGGTCGGCTCGACCGGGGAAGGACCACGCTTTTACGGAATACCAGCGTAAAACAGCAGTTTAATACTGCTGTGTTTCGTATGGTGAGCGTAGAGATCCGGAGACCCCTTTTTACTAGAAACGAGGCATTCTATCTTAGTCCTCAGCGGTGACAACACATCCACGTTTTCAGTCTTAATCGAGGATAAATGTAAATTTTTATGGGCTACAGCATCCACTTTTTATCAGGTGGACTGTGTGCTCGTATTTTACTAAAGAATATTAAAGGACAGAAAGCCTACATTACTTATTCTGACCATTCTCTGGAAATTTCGCCGGTTATTGCAAAATAATCCTGTATATTAAATACATAACAAAACATTTAACAGTTTCTACTAGATCTACACAAGCACCTCAGAAACCATAGACCGTACGTATTAATCTAAAAAAAGTTTGACCACTTAAAATAAATCGAGATGCAAATTGGACACTTGTCCGTTGCGTCAGTCAATACAAACCGTTGATGAGCCACACTGATTACATTCATTGAATATTGTTGCTGGATGACGATTTGACCACATAATGGCAAATCTGTGTCCAACCGCTTAATAAGGTTAAACATGCACAAACATGCCATTTTAAACGCATTTATTTAAACGAAATGTACCAGCGTTTACGGACTCGTTTCAATTATTTATGACTGCCTCGTTATGCCAAAATAATTGGAAACAAATTTCACTCTGTTTATAAAAGGATTATTTGGAAATAACGAAACAAGGATTATTTTCAAAAAATTGTTGAAAAATTAAATGTACAATGAATTTCGTACCCATGATTTGATAAGTAACGCAGCCACTAGACGTCAAGAAAGCCTTTTGCCAGCCAAGAGGGTTTGGATTACTAGCTTGAAACTCTAGAGCGATTATGGCAACTTTTTAACCAGAATGTCGTTCCCTAATCGATAAAAAAGCAGCGTAAATAAATGGGGAAGCATTAAAGATATACTGTCTAACGGTTTCCCGAAATTAAGCTTATTTGTTTGTTATTCAGTATTATTGTCTAATTTTTATTTATTTACCAATAACTCGACCAACTCAATTAGTATGTTAATAAAATAAACATATATATGCTTAAACGCAAAATTATACCGGTAGAGCAACATAGTTGCGTTATAATACTTGATTAGTTATTCAAGATGCATGGAATTCTGCCGTAATACTATTATAGGCAAGATGCTATCGTGGGCATATTAAAATCTCAGTCTTTATTTACGTGTACATTTTATTTTGTAACTTTAATCATACCCATCCCATCAATCGATTTATCGAAAAAGTTCTGTGCGGAACGTTTATTAAAGTAGTTTGTTTTATAGAATAAGGTGGACAAACGAGCACGCAGTCTGCCTGCTGGTGAGTAAATGCTGTGGCCCATAGACGGCTACGTTTATCTTCAAATGATAAATAAGATACAGATGCAACCCTTGAGGACTGATACGGAATGCCTCGTTTCCATTAAAAGAGTCTCCGGTTCACTACACTCACCATGCGCTTACATGTATTACTTTTACGCTGATATTCTGTAAGAGCGTGTTTCCACCGGTCAAGCCAACTCATTTGTGCTACAACTATAATATAGCTACAGCGTAGATCTACCAAGGTGTAATAAATATGACAAAATAAAAAAATGTCATAATATTTATTGATAAATTAAATGTCGCTATTTGATAAAACATTAATAAAATAAACAAATAAAGTCTTACTTAGAAATAAGCCTTGTATGACTAAAAACAAAAGCATGTCCTCCTCAGGCCCTAGATCAACAAGTGCATAAACAAGGAAGCTAATAACGCACCGCGCACCGCACGTAGAGCGGTCGATTCGCGCCACAGATAGGTCTAATATCGTATTGGAATTTGTGATGCCGTTTGACCCCTGTTAACCCAGATTACGCTCCTCGGCGCCTGATTCGTCCTCGGCCGAGCTTGATTGTGTTGTGACACAAACTGTAATGTATTATGTGTTAACGCTTGCTGCAATCACGGCTAGCGCGTACGACAATTACAATGGATACGTTCGCCGAACTTACAATTTATACGAACCGATTTGTGCCCCGGAATCTCGTTTAAACTTTACACTTAAGTGTCTTGCTTTTAATAGATACCCAAAACAGCAAATGCCGTTGTAAAGGGTATCGTAAATCTTATAATTAGTACTTTTTACACGCGTGTTGTTTTACTTTTACTGAGCCACTTGTCATCCAAATATATTTAGGTATTTATACAGAAATCCAAATATTTTATACAGAAACTGGAAACCCGTTATTTTAAAAAAGAAGCTTTTTTGCAAAGCAATGGAAACATATAGACTAAAGTGTGCCTAATTGTAATCCGCATAATAATAGCATATTTTGATAGGAAATGGTATATGCAAATAAAAAAACTTTTAGGGTGATAGGTAAAGGGATGCTGCGTATCGAGACAGACTTCCTATTATTAAGATGTTATTCTTAACAGCCTGTAATCTGTAATTGTTATGTTATCTGTTGGATTTTAAGTGTATTCACCTAATACTAAATTACTAATTCTAATTAATGCATCAAATGAGATGGATACTCTTTAATTCGTTCTTGTGTCTTTACCATATTATGTATATCATCACTCTCAGGCTTAAATGAAATAAGAAGAAAGTTGTGTTAATTACTACGCAATATAGTTTTTTCAATTCACAAGTGCGGTCGACCTTTGGATGTGGTTCATCATGTACATGCACAGTGTGCGCCAGTCAGTCGCAAACGAACACTATCACACTGTGCATGTGCGAGTACATGTCGAACCACATCCAAAGGTCGACCGCACTCGTGAATTGCAAGAACTATATTTTGGTCTGTCAGTTATGTTTCCTATATATATAGACGGAAAGATGTTAATTAAGTCTTGAACATATATACAATGAGGATTTATTTAAGAACCATTTAATAAATGGCAATGAAACGGGATTAAGTTGCTATAGTGCGTTATTAAAATTATTTGCAATCATTCATAATTATCGATTACAATCAAATCGATATCCGACTTTTTTCCTAACCCAAACTTGTTGATAGCTTTTTCATTTTTTACATTGTGACTTAAGTCGATCATTTAAATTTTGAAAAAAAGAAATACAACCTCTTGATTAATAATAAATAGGCTCGAAAATTTGCCCTATTTGAAATAAACATTTTTGAAGTATACCGATAAGTCGCCCGTCGATTAAATAAGAAAACAACACGATTCCGGAAATAAATATTTATATTTGGTTAGATTGTGGGAACTAGACATATATTATGCAGATAGATAGTTCATATGGTACATACTACTTAAATGAGTAGGAATATCTTAACTTACAATAAATATTTTAAATTTGAACATAAACTTGAATATTTATAAAATCGCTACGTTACTAGATACGTGTTTTTATCTATTTTAATTGGAATTCCTATGTAAGTAGTAATGTGGGAAGAGATATTTAAAAATACCCAAACTTTATAGTAGATAAAATAAAACTACATTATATATTACTAACACTTCAAACAGTTTAAGCTTTTTAAATTTTATTTGATTTCTAGGTAGTTCCGATTATGGATTACCAAGGTACGTGAGGGTAATATGGCCACGTTAAGCATCGCCGCCCTATAAAACCAAAACTAGGAGGAGGACAGAGTCAAAAACGTAAAGCCGTATACGATAACTAATATATTTAGAAAAAAATAGCAAACAAGCCTTGGCAATAATTATGGACACTTCGAAAATCAACTTTATAAAAACTAACTACACTACACCATACTAAAATCGACTAAAATATTTAGTATCATATCTCCTGTCAAAATGGCCCTTTGACCCTTTATTATTCGATGATGATATCGACCAATGAAGAGCTATCGTATCACAAAGCTATCTATGTACACAAAGCTGTAGTTTTAGAGTTATATGAAAGTGACCATATTAACCGGGTGACCATATTAACCTCACGTACTATAATATATTTTTAGTTTGTGCACTCGTGTTTTACCCATTACATATCAATGTCATTACATCAATAAGCAATAGCGAACTTTAAAAACATCTCTCTTATCAGATGCGTACAGGGGCTCTTTAATGGTTCCACACAAACAAGCACCGAAACTACGCGATAGTAACATTTACTATGGAATTACATGTTTTGTCTATCGCACCGAGCCCCAATTAATTTATGTCCCACTTATTTGAACGAGATAGCGTTTAGAAATGTCTTTTATTTGTATATTATTATGTGGGCTTATCTTTTAATTCTCCAACTGTCACGAACACCAGCACAGGTTTTTCCATAAACCATAACGCCATCTATTAAAAACAAGATGCATATAATTTAATTTCGTGGAATGAATAGTACTTTATCATGTCCACAAAATGTTTATTTCAATCAAAAATTCACATTAATTTTGTTCTAAGAAAAAGAATGGGGCTTTTTTAGGGCAACTCACAAGGACTCTCAGAAGTAAGGTTCCGGGAGCTGGCATAGACTTATGAAGTCAAACCACGAGTCTTTAGGTGAATGAAGTAAGTGGGCCGCTACATGAAATCGTAATACAAGCAAACGTAAGTTTCACATCTGAAACATTTATAGTGTAATACACATATAGGTACAACTCGTAGTGAACTAAATGTCAAATTTAAATCAAATGCAGTAAAATTTTACAGTATGATTATTTTACTTTTTCCGTGAGGTCTGAAGCTATCACACGAGTTATAGGGTCTCAAGTAAAGATGAAATGATATCTTTCTTCATTTGAAAGTATCTATTCTTATCTAAATTATATGTTAATATAAAATCTTTCATATATTTAACAGGCGATATTTTAACTGTTTAACTGGAATTTTAAATCACTGAGATTTAAAGAAGTGTAAGATGATACAGCGCTCAATAGATTGATAAAGACTACACGAGAGATTAGGCAATCTTATTACATTTCGTCACATAAGTTAGGAGATGGGTATCTGATAAACCTCATTAATAATTTAGATTCTATATTACCAAGTGAATGGAGCATTTTTTAAAGTAACATGACAATGAGACTAGTAATGTGCATGTAATCATCACCATCATCATCATGATGCCTCTGAATGGAGCATTTTTTAAAGTAACATGACAATTAGACTTATCAACGGTTAATAACACATTTATGAAAAAATAATTTATGATATCCTGTATTTTAATATTTTTAAAGCCATGCTGCAGCTACAGTATAGTTGTGGCACAAAACGTTTGGTTCGACCGAAGAAGGAGCACGTTCTGGCAGAAAGTCAGCGTAAAAGCGATAGATGCTGCTGTATTCTGGTATTGTAAGTATAGGGAATCTTATATTCCCTTCATAGGTAACGAGGCATTTACAGTCCTCAGGTGTAGAATTACATCAACGTTTTGATTTTAAACCGAGGATAGATGTTGATGTTTATGGGCCACAGAATCCACCTAACATCAAGTAGACTGTGTGCTCGTTTGTTATCTGTAAAAATATTTTCTAGATTAGTCAATGCATTTATTTTAATCTACTAATGTTTTCTCTTAAATCGTAGCTTAAATCTTTACAACTTTCAGCTTGATGGATTATGTCGTATAACAAAATCTTGAGGAAGGTATTCATATAATAAATATTGGGTCCTTACCTATTATGATATTCACGTTTTGTCGTACTGACCACTTTGATCTGAAATATCTCTCTTTGGTTAAGAATTCCAAATGAGAAAACGGATCTAAAAATTTTGTAAAATTAATCCACAGCTGTATTTTTTATGTGTGCACCTGAAAGAACGTCTGTCGCGTAGGGCTGCGGGTTGACGATCGAAGTGCCAGAAGTAATGTTTCTTTGTCGTCGGACACGGTTTTTACGTCCGACGTAAACGAAATGATTATACCACTACGAACCAAAGCCAAATATTTTTCTGGCGTTTCCTATAGTCGCCTCTCATGACATCTACGGAACTAAATAGTGATGACGGATTCCCTTACGCCGTTATAACACCACATACATAGTTCGGTTAAACAGTTTCATCGCAGTCATCACGTTTTTTTCTGTTTTTTTTTTTTACTTAGTGACAGTTACGACCTGTCAAGTGAAACAAGACAACTCGCCCAGTTTTTACTAAATTTGATTAGATAATCTTATTACTTACAAATTAAAATATATCGTAATCATGGTGGGCAGGCCTTAAAAATTGAATAATAAATCATAGTATGCGAACAAACTGAGTGTGACTCTTAGCGGCGCATCTATAACTGTTAATTATAAACTCGGCGGTGAAGGAAAACATTGTAAATAAATCAGTATGTCTGCAAAATTAAAAAAGACCAGGAATGTGAAGTTTGGCAATACGCATTGGGGCAGCTCAGCGGACTCTTTATTACAAAACTCTCTCAGGAATGAAAGGGGGTGTATGTCCTGCAGTTAGGTGTAAGTTGTTGTTTTAAAGATTTTTGTATTGGATAAGTGTGACGAACGGGCACACAGTCCACCTTATGGTAAGTAGTTGCTGTGGCCCATAGATATCTACATCTGTCCTCGATTACGAATCAATACGCAGATGCGTTATCACCAGTGAAAAATAAGATGAAATACATCGTTTCCAGTAAAAACGGTCTCTGATTCTCTACACTCATAATACGAAAAACTGCAGCAAACTGCTCCTTCCCTGATCGATCCCAGCCAATCGTGCTACAACTATACCACTAATGTAGCTCTGCAACATGGCTTTACCACGTAAAAAATGAAAAAAGAAAGTAATTTGTATGTTATAATATCCTTATGATATACAGTAGTAATACCTCCTTACATATGAAATTGGCGTCTTTTACGGGAGGAATATAAAGTCATTTTTTTTTTGTAAAATATATTTAATTATTCAAAGTATGCACCGTTGTTATCTATACACTTTTGCCTTCACATAGGTAGTTCATTGATCCCTTTACTAAAAAAACCGTGGGGGCGAGAATCAATAAACTCTTTGAAGGCGGTTTAGACTGCCGCATCGGAGTTGAATTTTTTTCCTTGTAAGAATTTGTCCAAATTCCGGAAAAAATGGTAATATGTTGGAACAAGATCCGGGGAGTACGGTGGTTGTCGCATACATTCCAATTGTAGCTCATCTAAGTTAGTGGTTGTTTCTTATGCAGTGTGTGGTCTTGCGTTCTCGTGAAGCAGCAGTGGCCTAGAGCGATTGATCAATCTCGGTTGTTTAGCAGCTAGTTCTTACTTCATGGTTTGCAGTTGCTGACAATAGATATCTGCCGTAATCGTTTAGCCAGATTTAAGAAAGCTGTAGTGAACGATACCGGCGCTAGTCCACCAAACACTCACAAATAACTTTTTCGGAGAGAGTCAATTTTCGTTTAGGGCAGGATTTGTCTGGGTCTGCAAGGTTCAGCAATTGCGACGAGCGCTTCCGATTATCGTACAGTACCTAATTTTCGTCACAAGTAATGATTCGATTTAAAATCCCTTAATTTTTGTGTAGGTTGAGCAAAGTAACACAGCAGTCGACGCGTGTTTGCAAGTTCGATTCACTCAATTTATAAGGGGTACCTTATGAATCGTTCAATTTTTTACTTTCACTATTTACTTCAAGTGGATTAATACAGTCTTATTTACCTTAAAGTCTGCAGCTATCTCTGAAGTGCTTTGTGATGGACCCGCTTCCACAATAACCTTTAATTCTCCATTTTCCACTTTGGTCTCTGGCCGTCTACGGGGTTGGTTTTGAAGGTTGAAATTTCCAGAAAACGTTGAAACCAAAAACGTACCGTGATTATTTGTGACACCAGCACCGTACACATCATTAATCCTACGAGCTGTTTCTGCAGCACTGGTGTCACGGTAGAACTCGTATATACTCTAGCTAAAAGTTTTAAAGGCTGCACTAAAAGTTTTGGGAGTGAAATATTTCAACTGTTCCTGTCATATTAAAATCTTTTTAATTGAAAACTCTTTGGTTTTAAAAATCGAATACCACTTATATATTTAAAAAAAGATTCTCGGTCTTGTCACAAGGTTTTGTCAAACTTGTTTAGTCGCTGAGAAAATGGAATTGACTCGAGAAAATTCAAGAGCGATGATTTATTATGACTTTCGAAGTGGTTTAACACAAAAAC
>DWHP01006475.1:0-11397 GCA_018247895.1 Parnassius honrathi | reverse complement strand
GAGGGTAATTATATTTTTAAATTTATATTTAAATTTAGTGAACGAAAATGCAAAAGCTAAAATCATCAAAATATATAAAAATATATGTAAAAAGACTATGATGGTCAGTTTGAAGACAATTTATTTGTACCTTGTACTCCTGTTAACAGTTGCTTTCGTTTTATTGCTTGGTTGGTTTTGTTTAATATAATGCACCAGTTTGTATTCTACGCGTTGTATTTAAGGCACATGTGGTTAAAACATATTTTTTTCGGGTCTTTACCGTTCATTGACTCGGTATCGCATAGTCATAATGATACGAATATTTATATGTGCATACGTTTGTATAACACACGATAGTTCTCGCTATGGTGGAATTTTGTCAGTAATCAGGATCATCACGTCAAAAAAGGAATTTTAAATTGCTATTTCTTCCGATCATTAATTCTCCAGACTGAATATCCTGAGGTTCTTACACCACTCTCTCTCCAATACAGGCCACATTGGACGATAGCGACATATCTAGTCGCTCAGGATGGCGACGTGCACTTATCTCGTCGATCATTTTTGGAGTCATTAGATTAAAAGTTATCTGCCGCCTCTTGCGCCTAGATGACAAGACCACAACCATTGAAGTAATATGTTTTAAAAACGTTACACAAAGATTGTGTCCTGTATCGTGGAGGCAGTTTACATACATAAATTGCACAAAAACAAACATTCAGACCAGGAAGAACTACATATAGGCCGTATAAATACTTGTTCCGTGCGGGATTCGAACCCGCGGAACGCCGCCATTTTTAACTAGCGATCCGCCCGGCTTCGCACGTGTGATATCTGGATCTCGATGATAGCGCCACCTACCGGGTCCAATTGTGAATTTAAATCGTAACTAAAGGATTGCCGATGATTACCACTTATAATTCTTATCGTTAGTGATCAAAGCGCTATGGGTAAATCTGTGCGCGGGATATACTCATAATTAATGGTTTGTTAGATTTACCTAAAAAACTTTACGTACTCATTTCGACTGTTTTTTATGAGTGTTTACCTAATAGCTTTTTTCTACGTGAACCGATTCTGATGGTTCTTTACTTATATGAAGTCTGGTGCTTTTTATGTAGTTTTGTATAAATTTGATCACGATCTGACCAGTAGTTTTTGAGTTATGCTTAATAATGCGTATTTAATTGATTTCGACTACATTGATCATATTCTCATTTAATTTATATGGAAGTCGGTTGTACATTTTTTTTATTTAACCACTTGTGTGTTTTATATTACAAATTTATACATTATTTACATCGTTTACAATTACAAAAACTTCTACAAGGCCACTACGGAAGCGTTGAGTTTGACTGTTGAATGCCTCATTAGACGCTAGTCACCACATTTTTTTCTATCGTTTTTATTTTAAGCTACATTCGGCAACGTAAGATTACATATCAAACTTAAAGCCGTTCGTAAGTTGTTGAACCAGGATTTTGTTTAATAAAGTTTTTTAAGCATTTTTTACGGTCGGAAAAAGGAGGATGATGATGTTACGCGATAACTTCGGCAATCGTTGTACACCGATTTTAAACAACTTCAAAAAGGAGGAGGTACTCAAGACGACTGTGTTTTTTTATGTGTGGTACTTCAGAAGTTTCCTGTGAGTGGAACGATTTTGACGAATCTTTTTTTATTTGAAAGCTGGTGCTTTTCGTGTGGTCCCATATAAATTCGTTTTTGAGTAGTCATAAATAACGCGAATTTAATTGACGTCGAATACATAGATAATATTCTCATTTTATCTATATTGAAGTCGGTTGTACACAATTTTTAATTTTACCACTTGTATTAATTCCTTTTTTTATTAAATAGCCTACATATTTAAGAGTAGGAAGAACAATTTCACGCTCAAGAGCTAAAAAATAAAGGGTGAAATGTTTATTGAAACTGTTTAGAACACATTTAAATTGTTGTGAATAAGAAGAAGCCTCTGCTGAGAACTAAGATGAAATGCCTCGTTAACAATAAAAAGGGTTCGAAAAAGTGATATTATAAACAAAAAGAAGTCAAACATCGCAGGATTTCGGATTCATGCTCAATGGTGATATTGTGATAACGTTTGGTGTTTCCAATGCGATAACATTTGATAACTTTATTTTCTGTGATGTTAGTACTGTTTGCCAGTCGGCTGAATGAGGATGAGAATGAAGGATCTTTTAATCACATGATCTTATCTGATAATGATTGAAGAATTGGTCATGATGATGACTCAGTTCGTTATTGAAAATCAGATTTCTGGTACGCTGTTTCCGCAAACGAATGAAAGTATACTTGTAGATGAGTTTTATCTTATCGCTGTCCGGATAATGCTGACTTTGGCTTTAAAGATTTTCCTCGTGACGGTCTGTCTATGTTTTTGGCGGTTCCATTACGCTCGGGTAGGTTCGGAGTGCGTGCCACTTTGTTTGCGCGTTTGGGAAAATGGCCTTAAAGGATAATTAAAATTACCTATATTTTAATTTGATATTATGATACTGTTATCTTAATGCGAATATCTGATTACAGAATTCTGACTTTTTGACAAATATTTAAGAATTAATGTTATTGATATCTGTCAAATTGTGTCTTATGCAAAACATCGCGAAAATCGAAAATGTAAACGTCATTTAGAAAACATGATAATTTTAACAACGAGTAAATTGTGCTTAATGATTTATTTTCAGCCCCTCACATTTTTCAATTTGGCTGTATCTAAATCAGTATGATGTAATAACGCCAACGGGGAAAATATATATATTTTTAATAGTATCCGAAACAATGACGATGAAAATTTTCGTTACATTCTTTTACAGTAAATATAATATTGTGATTATGGCATGATTCCTTATCATTAGTTTGGGGTAGTTGCCATGTTGCAGTAGTTACGCATTAACCGTCTTCCAGTCCGATTTTTGGCCTCACGAAGCTGCCTTACATAGGTCGTTGCACCATCTATTCAGGAGACGTCTCATATACAGGCTGTTAGTGTAAACACCGTAGTCCTTGAAACCAGTGGTTTGGTTTCACTTATAGAACGTAAATTCAATGAAAAATAACAACATTTTTTTTAGAAGAATCTAATTTTTTTCTTTAAATAGGAATTTTTGCACGTCCTAAGCCAGAATGAAAGTATGAAGGAAAAATTACATCACAGTTTATGTGTACCTATTGTGTTTTTATTGGAATGTTGTGTAGGTAGCTAGGGCAGGCGGTGATCTTTATAGTGATTACGTCACTTGGGCGCATAGGGTATCCATGAATTTACGGACGGTGTCTGACAGAAACTTTTTAAATTTTATGAAAGAAAATAGCGTTTTTTTTCAAAAATTCGGATACATATTTCTATATTAAAGCCAACTACCTATGGTTTTAGTGACAACAGTGTTTACACTTACACCTTGCATATGACGTTTGCGTGAGCGCGGTCGCAGTTAATATATATTATACTGTGGCGCGGTCTTCATACTTGCATATATCTATAGCAATGGTTGTTAAGACATAATATGTGACCAACACCTTGACGTTATAACTTACAAATACGAAAGGTATATCGACTCCGGTTCTATGATGAACTTCCTCATTACGAACCTTCAAATTCAATGCCAGTACGGACTGTTTAAAGATATTATGATTATTTTAGTCGTATTGAGTTTTTCAACAGTAAACGTCATGAATATAGTTCCACATTGATTAAGAGTATAACATTGCGTTTTGGTTTACAACTAAGAGTAACAGGTATAAAGAATTGATAAAAATCTGCGGTTGCTGACCTGTTTGTAACTATGACGATGTAATTTGTAACAATGTCTCCCCGACCTAATCATCAATAGGGGAAGCCTATGTTCAGCTGTGGACTTTGATAGGATGATGATGATGATGATTTTTATAATACATAATATATAGAGCATTCTATCTACGTTTATTACAAATTCTATAATTATGAGTATCGTGAGCAAGAACGGCAATTAGTATGTAACTAATTCATCCATCCTCACAGCCTATAAAAGTCCACTACTGAACAGAGGTCTCCCTTAGAGATTGCATAGGGGGATTATGCCACAGTTGCCACGCTTGGCAGGCGGGTTGGAAATCGCATTTTTTATTATTTTGAACTGTTTTTAGGTAAATGCAACTTTACATCTTCTATGTTAGTTTAAAGTGACAATATTCAGATTTTTTTTAAGTGGTAGAGCCACGCTGAAGCCATATTAGTTTAACACGAATGGGTCGGTTCAAGTGGGGTAGGACCACGCTCTCACAGAACGCTTTTTTTAACAGTGGTAGAGCCACGTATCGGCTTTCGCTGTCGCACGGATGGACCGGCTAATACTAGAGATAGCGTGAAGCGGAGATTTACCTCTGCATTTCGCTTGATAAGTGTAGGTGGCCGGAGGCCCAATTCCCGTCCCCTTAACATGGTAGCGGAATCAATAAAAAACTACTACCAGCACCCCTGGTGACGGAGAATCCCTCACTGAGCTTCCACGACCAAGTTATACCACTATTCATGAGCGTGGATGCTCAGGCTACCCCATGTATTCTAGAGGGAGGGGGGGAGGCTATTCCACTCGCGACTAATACCACTCGGGGTAAGCGGAGCAACAACACCAAGGCGACCTCTGCCACGCTTTCCGTGAATTTTTGCAACCAAGCGACTTCATTCCAACTTTAACGCCGTTCACTACCATCTGGAGACGGCGAAGCCAGCCTTGCTCTTTGTGACCAAGACTCAGGTGTCTTCTCCGACGCATACTTCGTATCTCCCCTACCCGAGGTACAAATTAGAAGACTCCTTGGTGCTTTGGGCTGGGGTTTGCACTGGCCGCGCGTAAAAAGCGACGACCATCCCCGCGTCTACGGGTGCCTCTATAGGTCCCATAGCGGTAATGCCGAAACAGACTAACTCATCGACCACGTCCAAGTGGCTACCGATTGCGTTCTACAGCAGATCTAATCCACAGAGATCGTGATTCTTGGCGATTTTACGTTTATCCGATCATGTGGGGAGATCTGTTTAAGACTTTGCCTTGGCATATGGTTTGACGCAATTGGTTACTTCGCTCACGCGGATCCCAGATGTGGAAGATTATACACCTTCCGGACGGATATCAGGTTTCCGTCGACGCCCCTCTAGGCTCGTCTGATCATTGCCTTGTCCGGAATGTGGTGCCAGTCACATTAACATCGCGGTTGCATTCTGCAGGCTGCCGCCGTGTTTGGCATTATAGGTCAGCCGATTGGGATAGTATGCGGTATTTTTTTTCATCCCACCCTTGGGGGCGAGTTTGCTTCTCGCCGGACGATTCCAGCGTTGTTGCTGATTCTGTTGCCGATGTGGTGCCCATCGGAGGCAGAGCCCAGCCATGGTTTGGTCGCTCCTGTAAAATAGCATCACGCTATAAGCAGGAGTGTTACCAGACCTGGTCTGATGCATCAACGTCCCGAGATGTAAACACCATCGCACTTAAAAAGAAATATAATTCCGCCTCCAGGTCCTTCAAAAGAGTCGTTTTCAAGGCAAGGTCTGAGCACATCGGCAGAATTGGTGAGAATCTAGTTCGACTTCCTTCGGGAACCCGTGCATTCTGGTCGCTCGTCAAGGCTGTCCAAGGGAATTTCTGTCAGTCATCTTTTCCACCTCTGCACAGAGAGGACGACTCACTGGCCGGTGCCGCAAAGGAGAAAGCCGATCTGTTAGGCTCTCTCTTTGCATCAAACTCGACTCTCGATGACGGGGGGAATACACCGCCGACCATCCCGCGGTGTGAGTGTTCCATGCCAGATGTGCGGTTTACACAGCGCTCGATTCGCAGAGCACTCCTCTCCTTGGAGGTTAGCAAGTCAAGTGGGCCTGATGGAGTTCCATCCATTGTGCTGAAGACGTGTGTTCCGGAGTTGGTACCGGTTTTAGCACGTCTTTTCCGGTACTCCTACTCTCAAGGCGTAGTCCCAATTCATGGATGACAGCTTTGGTCCAACCGATTCCTAAAAAAGGCGATCGTTCAGACCCGTCCAACTACAGGTCTATCGCTATCACCTCCTTGTTCTCTGAAATAATGGAGTCCATTATAAACTGCCAGCTCATGAGGTACCTTGAGCATCACCAGCTGATTAGTAACCACCAATACGGTTTTCGTTGTGGTCAATCAGCTGGTGATCTTCTGGTGTACCTGACTCATAGATGGGCGGAGGCAGTAGAGTCCAAGGGGGCAGCATTGGCTGTTAGTTTGGACATTGCGAAGGCCTTCGATCGGGTTTGGCACAAAGCGCTTCTTTCGAAGCTCCCTTCCTATGGGCTTTCCGAGAAATTGTGCATTTGGATCACCAGCTTTCTTGCAGATCGGAGCATCAAGGTCGTTTTTGACGGTGCAAGCTCCGCTTACAAACCTATTAATGCTGTTGTTCCACAAGGCTGCGTGCTATTACCAACGCTGTTTCTTTTGCATATCAATGATATATTGCAAACCGGCAACATTCATTGCTATGCAGACGACAGCACTGGTGAAGCTTAAACACCGGCAGTGCCAATAAAATTACCTAGGGAGAACGTCGCAGAGTATCGGGACTAACTTGTGTCTGAGGTCGAGTCTTTGCTGAACAAATTCGCGGATTGGGGGTGACTAAATCTAGTCCAGTTTAACCCTCAGAAGACACAAGTTTGCACGTTAACCGCTAAAAAGAACCCCGTTGTCGTATCTAATCAGTTTCAAGGCACTCCCCTTGCTGACTCAGCTAGTATCGGAATCCTCGGCGTCGACATATCACGTCATGTCATCTTGATCTCGGCCAGAAATAATCTTGGTCTCGTTGACGTCTCGTTGACTTAAAATAGTTCAATGGAACTGCAAAACAACTGATAGAACTGTAAACCGCAAAGAAGACACTGTCATAGTACCACAAATGATGGGATTGATATGTATTCTAAGCAAACAACCATAACGAAAACTATAAAGCTTCACAAATATTTGTACGTGCGTGAAAATACCCGTCCAACGATACCGTGCCCTCTGTATTTATTTATTTCAAATCTTTATAGCACTTAAAGCGTTCAATTGGCAGACACATTGCCTATGTTTATTTTTTACAGGTCAATCAGAAAAGCTTAAGCAGTAGTATTACCACCAAATAGAGTTTTTGCACAGATCATCCATTTATACCTATCTATCCGACCTATCCCATATAAATTGGCTAGTGGATTTTGCCATATTTGCCACTCTTAGTAGGCGGGTAGCAACCGCAGCCCAAACTATAGTCGCTATTTTACGATAAAATTCACAAAGGAGCAACCAGACAGATTTACTTAATGCTAAGTGACTACCGCTGCCCATGAACAACTGCAACACCGGGGGAATAGCAGATGCGTTACCGTTGCCGGCCTTTTAAAAAGCAGTAGGCTCTTTTATTTATTTTTATAAATAAATCCACATCATGTTATTGTACTTGTAAATTTCTTTATTCGTTGCGTCCGGTTTCGGTATGTTGTTACGTAATTACCCTATTATTTACTCTTATGATAGACTGAGGCATTGTAATAACGCATTTGGGTTTGTTACCGGTTGCAATAACAAAACGTATAATTAAAAAAAATGTAATGGCTTATATAACACAGTAATAAATTCATACTACAAGTCTTAGTTAATGTACGAGTTTACAACACAACACACTAGTTTCATTACGTGTTATTACGACCGTAATACCTTATGCGCAAAGTTGAGGTGTAAAATTAATGTCGTATGTCCATTCCCGGTTACATGAAGGCGCCGACACACTCGAGGAAGGAAAGTGTCAGTGAAATGCTTTATGAAAAGAGAATGATTCCATCAAAAGAGGCTATTAAACGAAAATTTCATTTATGTTGCACATAATAGGTGTATCAAACTAAGTTTTACTTAAATGCGAGACACAAAGTCAAATTTTGTGTGCGTATTTGTGTGCGTAGATCTCTCTTCCCCCCTCTCTCTCTATCTTTGTATTTGTGTATGTGTGTGATTCTGTGTGTGCGTGTTCATTATAGAATTAGTTCTTGGTATCTTATGCTTACCTAGATCGTTAGTTTTATATAAAGCGTAAGAGTGTGACTTTAAAAAAATACTAGTAACGCTTTTAACATTACTAATTTAAATCATAGTAGTCGAAAGGCGGAATTGAGTCCATGATCTTTCGGAATTTGCAGTCTGCCTTTGACCATAAGGCAACTGTCGCTAGACTACCTTGTTGGTGTAGTGGTCGTAATGCGACTGCTGATAATTAGGTCCCAGGTTGGAATCCAACCAGGTTGGGTCAAAAAATCGGTTATTGAGTTTCTTGTCACGAAATCCTCAGTAGCTGCCCGGAGTCAGGTAGTTAGCTTTGTTTCATCCCTGTGCCTCTGAAGACACGTAAAGCCGTTGATCATGTGCCTGATTTCTCTCCGATCGTTTCGGTTTATCGTCCCTTTCGACTAAGAGAATGAGGAAATAGGCTGCAACTGTGCTTGCGCATATACTCAGGTACTGTAGGTAATTCTTTTTTTGTCACCACCAGGGGCACCGGAATTTCTGTTCGGAACGCAACTAGGGTCCCTCTCTTGCTTTGCTTTGTTGAAAGTACGTTCCGGGGTCACTATTTACTGCCCCTAGCGCCCTCGCAGTGTTATCACCCTGTCTCGAGACTAAATTCCAAGTCAGGGTTCTTCTCAGGGGGTTTCTTGCATGTCGGGTCTCCCGCTCAATCTCACTTGCAACTGTTTCTGGTAGGGGTTACCATTATGAAGGATGATTGATGGAAACGAATATTCAAAGCTAAAGGGAGACTGAAGACGGTCTCCGTCAGGAGAGGCCGTATTTGGAATGAGGTTAATAATAAAAGGAAATACGAACAAATGAAGGTAGAACTATAATCTCCCACTCGTTCTAGCGGTAATCATAAAGTATCACGCATGCCACTAAGAGGGATCAGTTGATGATTATATTGTCTATTCGTTACCATGCCCGTAGTGTTGGCGAGGAAGATCGTGTTGCTGTAGTGCTGCCCTGGGTTACATTAGTAGTGATGGTGTTGATTTGCATACTTTGGTGTCATCATGTAATTATGTTCTTCACGTTACACGTGTGTGATTGTGACGGGGACGCTGTCTCATTCCTGATAACGATTAATTGCGTAAGCAAGAGAGCAAGTTGAACATCCGCTCTCACACTTTTATTATTTTTAAGATTTAACCACCAGAATAATTTTTCATAGTAAAAAAAGTTGATTAATGAGTAATATTCTTTTATTTTAAATAGTTATGGGATTAATTTCTTACATCCCAACAAAATGTCCACGAAGCAATGGTAAAGGCACCAGCGCGGCAGATAAATCAAACAGTGCCGAGGCAGAGCCTGTCGCAGCGGCGAGGAGTGAGCGACGCGTTGACATTTGCTATGTCAGCAATCCCAGCGGTGTGCTGATGAATACTGATGAGTCATACCCATTTTATTATGATTCTGGTGCCGAATGCTCTCTTATCCAAGATTGAGTTACGCCAATGTTTAGTGACCGTTGATGATGATAATAATAATGTGACTAACGTTCACGCTGATGATAATGTGACTAACGTTAATTTGGATGAAATTAGAGAGCACGCGCCACAGAATATTGAAAATAATGCCAATTACGATAAAAATCGACTTGACCGAAATAAGGCTCAGGTTTCTAAATTGCATGTCTGAGAAATAAAGAAAAAAATATTTCGTAGGCATGTGTAGTTCGCCAACACGCATTGGGGCAGCGCGGCGGACATTTCCTTGTCCTAAAACCCTCTCAGAAATGAGGAGAGGCTTGCGCTCAGCAGTGGGACGTATATAGGCTGTAACTTTACTTTACTTTACTTTACCAGAGGTTGTCGTTTAGGCATAGCTCAGTGGAAATCGGCGTCTACTAACTTAGTAGTCCTTGAGTACGCGGTAAGCAGTCAACTTTGACGGAGGTCGAGTTTCAGTGGAAATCATGGAGTCCAGGGAAGACTGCGTTCTCATGTGCATAAAAGAAAGATGAGTAACTGGTGGTTACTGGGCTATGGGTAGTCGTGATCACATGTAAAGCTTAAGTGTTTTTGTTTATTTGGTGAGAATAAGTATCTTGTGAGATGCCGCGATACTTAAATGTCGGTTTTACTTTGAGTTTCCTGATTATTGATTTTGATATTGAAACATTATAGTGAAATGATAATTTTGATGATTAGTTATTTTCCATCAATTGTTTATTTTTTTACTATTGTTGGTAATTAGGTTCACTAATTTAGAGTTAAAATTAAATGTAGAGTTCTGTCAATATTGAGTTTCAGTAAATCTCCGTAAATTAATTGTTCACAAACCAAATTTTTTTAGAATAGAGCAGGAATGGACTGTGCTATGTGATACTGTGTGATGAATATTGTTTCAGATGGCCGTGTCGGTGAAATCATTCGAAGAAAAATTAAAGTATGAAAATTTTAAGTACGGTAGCTGATTTTACAACCAGGCGAAAGTGTTGTGACGCAACGCTTCTACGGAGTCTAGTTTGTGGATCGCGCGGACCGGTACAATACTCGGTAGCTGTCGTGCAGATACCATCGGGCTAGGAACTGTCACACGACTCATTGTGTTTATTGTACGTACCTACCAAATCATAAATATAGTTGCGTGATGGAATACTTTATTTGTTGCTTGTGATCCTATTTCACCCACACATTATGCTTTCTGAGGAAGACTCCCATGCTGATCTACCTCATCAACGGACATATCGATTCGACTAATATCATATTTTTCCTTCTTGATGTGTAGAATGGATCATTTCACTGCCATACATGAGCTTCTCAAATGTTTGGAAGGATTTGATTTAATCACCACACTCGGTGAGGTGGTTTTGCGTTGGTAGTATCAGATGTCGCACCGTATTTTATATCTGGCATTAAGAGAGTTATACCATTATACACCGTCATCTATCGGCGGTCGTGGTATCTTCCTGTTATATTTTAAACCTTATACCGGGATTTAAAAATACAATGCCTACAGAACACATTTGTAACATATCTATATATATGTAAATTGGCATTTCCTTTAGATTTTGAGGAACTACTAAGTCGGCGGCGGCATTGTCAGGAATTTTGCACATCGTCATCAGACTATATCTGTTATATTTAGTATCAAATCATATTTATTTACCTATTTAACAATTTAAGTACATACAAGTAAGGGAGAGGACACATCGTGATGAAAAGTTTGTACAAAGGCTTCTACTTATCTCATAATGAAATTTCTTCCAGTAGGCCAGTTTCAAGATATATGATTAATAAATGATTATAAGGTGTGCACTTTGTTATTATACAACACGTATAGGGCTAAAATAAATACATACGTCAACACAAATACTTATATATATATATATATA
>DWHP01006474.1:0-11398 GCA_018247895.1 Parnassius honrathi | reverse complement strand
CAAAACTATAGTCTAAGAGTAACGCAAACTCCTTTCAATTCACAAAGTTTAGAGTTCAATCGACCAAGCAAATTCACCTCGTACTATATTAAAATGCTACGTAAGCTACACCTCAATGTCAAAAAGAGCACTAAAGTTCCTTTAATCAAATAACACGCTCGATTCTTCTAGACTATAATACTATAGCGATTCCATGCGATATCAAAACGCCGCGTAGGCAACTAGTCGACACAATTAATAGCAAATAAAGTTAAATAAACCACGCAATCTCAAACAAAGGCCTAGTCACGTATCTTACTACCACTATATCGGCCGATCGCTTTAACGAATTTTAACTTCGCGACGCGACGAAACACGGGTGCCGTTTCAACCGACTACAAACAACAGGCGTCGCTGAGGCGCTCTCAAAAGGGACTAACAAAAGGGACTGCCTCAGATTCGCTCGAGCGGCCGCGCCCACTAGAGGAATGCAGTGCGTCTAAACGTTTAACCGGTTTTCAATCGGGCGCAGACACCAGCCTTTCTTGGTTTCTTCAAATCAACGCAGTGCCTCGTAAAATTTTTACAGCTTATGGTTCACTCCGAATAGTGAACTACTTCTTACCCATCTCCAGCAAAATTGTGCTTGCCCAATCTTTACTGCTCCCCATTCTCGATTATGGTGACATAAACTATCTAAACATTACCGAAAAGCAACTTAACAAGCTTGAACGACTCCAAAATCTATGTATAAGGTTCATATTTGGACTACGTAAATATGACCATGTATCAGAATACCGCGCTAAGCTCAAGTGGCTTCCAATCCGCCTTCGTCGGAATACTCATATCCTTTCTGCTATCTACTGCGTTTTATTTAATATATCAAGCCCTTCCTACCATAAAGAACGTTTCCAATTTCTCAGCTCCTCTCATAAACTTTCCCTTCGGTCCTTAGAAAACCTTTCCCTTCTATGCCTTTGCACTCTTCTACATTTTACAGTAAATCTTTTTCAGTTCTTGGAGTGAAGCTTTGGTATTCCTTACCATCAACTATAAAACGTGCTCAAACATTAGACTCCTTTAAAAACCAAGTTAAAAATACTATCTTTCCTTCTTAATTCTCCCTCCTCCTTTCATCTCTTCTTGTCGTTTTATGATCACTAGTCTGTCAATTAAGTAAGTTCCGGCATATTTATTAATTTACTTTTATATTTGCAGATTATAATATTGTATATAGTGCGTTTTACCCATTAATTAACTTCTCACTTATTTTATTTCCTATTTAGGTTGTCTGGACGAAATTGCTGCATAACAATAAGACCGCCTTTTGATTTTCTCTTTGTTTGTTTCTTGTAATGTTATTTGTTTTCTTAGTGTTAAATAAAGGGTATTGTATTGTATTGATTTATCAAAGAGTTTAATTTAAAAATATATTTGGATTATTTTCAGGTATTTAAAGTCATTATACATGAGAAATTTAACTATAAGATCCGATTGGATAATGATATTGCATTACTTAAATTAAGAACGGAAGTAACCTTTACCGATTATGTTCAACCAGCGTGTATATGGAGCGAGAAAGCAGTAGAAAAAATACCTACGAATGAAATTATTGGAACGGTATGTCCTATTTATGTTTTAAAAAAGTGAGTGTGAAAAAGTGTGAAAGCAAATCTTTTTTTAAAAACATAAATAAATTTTTAAAAAAGGATTTGCTTGCACATAATCCTTTTTTTATGTATTCATGTACACAGAACAGGACACAGAAACAATCATACAGTGAGTTCGTACAAAGAGAACCTTAGTACGAACTAAGGCCGGTTTTAGAGCTCGACCGACCATCGGTGCGCACTCCGGTCACGCTTGCCTTTTGTATTAAAATTCACAAGTCGTTACAGTGCCCGACCGACCGTACACATGCGCATATTGCTACGCACTGCGTACGAGGACCGTCGGTCGAGCGCGTCGACCGACGCGATATGAAAACATATTGACGCATTCAATGCTACACCGACCGTACGAACGCGTGTATCATCGTCAAGAAAATCGAACCTAAACTTTAATAATGTTGTGTGATTTTATATGTATTAAGTAGTGTAAGTGATTTAAGTAAATTTTATCAAGCATGGTATATTTCGAGTAAGTTGTCTTGTAATTTCACTTAAAATTAATGAAAACTTTTCATTGATATTCTAAAGTAATTAAAAAAAATTTCTTGATATTTGCGCAATAATGAATATAAAGTAGTGAATTCTCCTTGAAGAGCTCTTTGGGCGACGATTGGATGAACCTGATATCTACGTCTTCTGTTCTTTATACGTTTACGAACGTAGTAAGCAGCAATTAAACAATTTGTAAACGCATCCATTTCATGTACGTGTTTGTGTCTGTACCAGTCCGGCCAGTTTCGTTGCTCAGGAGAGCACTGAACGCTACAAACTGACGATCGGTTCTGCGTATTGTCAGGACCGACGGTACGCACCGGCGGTCAGTCGAGCTTTAAAACCAGCCTTACTGTTCTTACTTATTCAATAAATGAGCAAATACTTTTTCCTTTTTTTTCATCATCAGTTTTTAAAAGTCCAAATACAAAATACAACTCCAGAGTTCTAGTCTAAGCAATAAGATTATATATTACGCCTACTGCTGCGGTACTGATATTATATTGTAAGCATTTCAAAAGAAACAGAAACATAATTTTTTTTATTCAATATAAATAATACTGATTGAAAAAATCTCTGTCCTGGGAAGAACCAGCAAGGATCCAGTTGGACTATTTATTTTAAATAACAGGCTACAGTCAAATAACTTAGTAGCGATCACTTCACAATTTTGTATATTAAAAGTAATCGTACATAATATTCATCTACTAGTAGTAGAATTTAATGTGTTACTATTATTTGCAGGTCATAGGTTGGGGATTTGATCAAACCGACGAACTATCGAGTGAGCTTCGACAAGCAACTATGCCAATCATATCTGAGAACACCTGTTACAAAAGCAATCCATTATTCTACTCAAATGTTTTGACCGAAAACAAATTTTGTGCAGGTTTGAAAAATGGTAAGTGAACAGGTATAAAGTTTCATGTAGATATTTTTAAGATCAGATCTGTATGAGACCTATTTTCGGAATTTAGAAATTATTACCTTAATATGAAGTCTTTTATTCACATAACATAAAAGTTATCAAGTATAAAACAAATAAATTAAGATTACAAAAAATCCAACTCACAGTAGTATTGTGCCAAGAACACTGGCGGGGTTTCCTCGCTGAATAGGGATAGAGGCTACACTTAGCCTTTAAGCGAGAAAAGAACCAACACCTTTCACCAGCGGCGAAAACAAGTCACGGATATACAGTGTTAGTTTGCAATATGTTTCAGAATAAGTAATATAGGAAAGTTATTGTAGTACAAATGGGTCGACTTGACCGGGAAAGGGCCACGCTCTCATAAAATATCAGCGTAAAATATGCCGCTGTGTTTCCTGTGGTGAGTGTAGAGAACTGGAGACTCTTTTTACAGGAAACGAGGCATTCCATCGTAGTCCTCAGGGGTGACAACGAATCTAGATTTTGTTTCCTTATCGAGGATAAATGGGCCACAGCATCCACTTAACATCAGGTGGACTATGTGCGCGTTTGTTACTCTTATTTTATAAAAAAATTCGTATTTTAAAAAAACTGCAATAACGGTATATCATAAATTATATATTTGAACTTAAGTTTAAAATTTGGCTACTCTTTGGAAAATAACCCTATATTTCCTTAAGGAATTGGACCATACATGAACCAAATTCTGACAGTTTTTAGAGCAAATAGCATAAGAAAGCGTCATCACGCAGATACTTATATAACACAGTTCAACTATCTTCAATTCCAATCCACACTAAATGAGGTACTCCTAAGATAAGAGTTCGCCAAAGTGTCTACGCATGTAGCATCCCACACAAGAGCATCTCTCTCAAGGCACCAAAGTCATACCGTCGAGTCTCCTGGCATTATCTGTAAATATTACAAAATACTCTAAAACCACGGGAAAATGTATAGAAACGAACGCCTTAGCTGACCAGCACTTTTCTCACATAAAATTCCGTAGAGTCCAAACTAAAATTTATCAAATCTAAAAACATTTTCAGGAACATCAGCCTGCAATGGGGATAGTGGCGGTGGCTTTTTTGTTTTTGTGCCCGACATATCGCACGACACGCATCCAAATGCTCCAGGTGCTTGGTACCTCAAGGGCATAGTGTCACTAACTGTCTCTAGACGGGATGTGCCACTTTGTGATCCAACTCAATATGTAGTTTTCACTGACGTCTCAAGGTATAGAGAATGGATAGATAAGAATATAAATTAAAAGTGGAATCTCGATGAAAGTTTAGTTTTATTGTCTCTAACAATCTTCCCTTCTTTCTTGTTCTAGCTTTGAGAACAAAGCAGTACGAGCACTACTGTGTTTAGGTGTGAAGGGTATAAAGGGCCAGTATAATTACATGCGTGAGATGTTTTATCTTAGTCCTCAGAAGCGACAACTCATCTGTAGCCTTCTTTCTTTGAAGTTAATTACAGGTGTCCTTGGGCTCCAGCGGCCATTTGCTATCAGGTGCGTTGTAAGTTATTTGTTTACTCGTGTGTTGGTTGTTCACGTCAGAGTTATGAAAAAATAAGAAACTTTCCAGTAAAAAATCGTAAATTGTGAGGCTAGCCCGTAGGCACCACAAAACTAAAGCGGGAAATTTAGTGAACAAAGAGCCTATACTTTCACTCATTGTCATTAGTCCGTATCACTTGAGTACGGAATTTCAGTACGCACGATGTAAGGTAGTGCCACTACACGGTCCCGTGGGTGTTGTAAGAGCCCGTATAAGCAAACTACGAGATGTGTGGCACCGTCTTCCTGATAACAACTAGAAGATATAAAACTTTTGCTGACAACCTGCCTGCCCAAGGTGGTAACTACGGCAAACGAGGGATATTTACTATACGCCTAACATAAAATCTATGGGAAGGCCTTTGATCTTCCTTACAAAGCAATGAATGGAGAGGCTTATCTGCATCAGTGAACTTTGATAGGCTGTAATGGTTGAATAAATGTATGAAAAAAGTAAAGTTGCAGCTCTTAAATTACTCACTAGTAGAGTACATTCTTCCTCAATTCAGTAGCAAATGAATGAAGGAAAACAAGCTTAATGATTAAAACAGTAATTAAAAAAAGCCGAGTGTGTTGAAAACTTTACTGAAAAAACATTCTGCTCCCTGTTTTGTATTTCCAGATGCACTATATAAATATTATACATCCTTTGTCACTCCTACAATTAAGATAAATCTAACAGCACCTGTTAATTAAAAACCATCAAGTTTTTAGACTACAGAGTGAAGGAACGAGACAGACATACACATTCGTACGTACATGCTCTCGATAAACATTACCTTCTAGAATAGTCGGGTAATAAAAATTCGTTCTTTTTAATCATCAAAAAACTTAATTAATTGTAACAATTTTCTTGGAATTCTAGCCACTAAATCCGGAAAGGTGATTTTTTTATTCTCACAGACTACATGGCAACAATAGGTTGATGACCAATAGAAATCAAATGGATGATAAAAACATGAGTGAGCCAAAAAGGAAGTCAATTACTTCATAAGTGTTTCTTTTAGTTGAATTTGGTACGGGATACTAAAATGAGTAAATCCGAATGGAATGCAATTTAACAAATATTGCTACTCTTGTTTCCTCAGTCTTAATGAAAAGTTATTAATTTAGTCAAAATATAAAATGCAGCTATTTTAAATTAGCTATATTTTAAATTAGTTGTTGCTATATTTACATATGTAATGAAATCAGTAAAAGCATTTAAAGGTTTAGTTATCTTTTTATGTCACTTAGGTAACGTTGACTGTCGGTATTTCGAACTGCTGAAATGTTTGTACAATAAATCTACGACTGATCCGATTGAGAAACCCATCAAGAAGGGCGACGTTATATCCCTAAAACCCTTTACAAATGCAATGCAGCGGTAGGACGTTTTCAAGCTACTGGACTGGAAAGAATACGATATTAACATCAATGGCGAGTACATTACTCACCTTTGATTTGCCGACGGTACAGTCGTTATGGCGGAATCACTGGAGGTATATCCAACTTCGACCACTCGACGGATCCAACTCGTCTGGGCAGAATTCGAGAGATTACGATAACACATCTTCTCCTTAAGTATACCTCTAAACCTGAAAACAAGGTTGTACAATCAGTGCATGTTGCCAGTGATGACTTATATCTCGAATACGTGGTCCTTTACTACTAAGTGTATGAGGGAGCCCAAGGTCACTCAGCGAGTTATGGGAAGGATATCCGTAATAGAACCATAGTAACCGACATAGGCTAACGGAAAAGTAAGCTGAAGTGGCCATTGGCCAGCCCTATTACTCGAAGAATCGACTACCGATATGGAAGAAAGGTAGGTGAAGCTTAGGGTGACCGCCAGATGGAGTGATGACGGAGCAGGAATTCAATGGATGCAGGTGCCTCACGACCGTGCTTTGATGCATACCTTGAGGGACGTCTATGTTGTGCAGTAGACTTGTGAAGAGCTGTAATAATGATGATGATGATGTTGATGAGATATTAATACAAACAGATGAGTGAGTGAGTGAGCAATATATAATAATAATAAATATATAATATATGAGGGATAGGTAACCCCAGCATAAAAGTGTAAAAGTTCGGACGAACATTATCAAAAAAAAATCGAAGAAACTTTGTTTGAGCCATTGGGAATACAAATACACCCGCCAAACTTGTTTCCAAATATTTATTCTCATATTTATCGCTACGATGGTTCACAGAATAGACAACGATTTTGTGAACGCTGTATAGCTAGTTCTGTCTTTACGCTTTACTTTACTTATAAAAGTACACTTTTTACCATAGGTATCTTCCGCTGTAGGAAGAATTAGCCTTCGTATTGAATTTTTAACTTTGGATTGAATTTGTGACCATACTATGACGCTGGTCCGGATATTTCACGCCTGCAGTAAATTAGATGGTATACCGCCATCTATCGGAAGCCTTAACATCTTTCTGGTATTTCCTTACTCGTTTTTACGAAACCCATCTTACGAAACGGGATGATAAATTTTTTCTTACATTATCTATCTCATTTTTATCTATTTTGTCATTATCAACATCAGCCAGCGGTATTTTAACGATGTACATAGGCTTATCCTAAGGTACACCACGTAGTCCGATATCATGCCTTGCGCGGATCGTCACTCCATCTAGATTCAGGAGTATTACATACTGCGTTTACCTAATAACTTCTTTTTGTGGCACTCCTACCTTTATCAATTTTACGGCATACATTTAACCATCATATATTACATATACACTATAATTCATTCAAAATAATATAAAATCGATACCAGCATCTCTACTAAAACATATTGTTGACACTCACAAATGCTCCATTCAGCAGCACACGCGTTACCAAACTTTGCGCTAAGTTTGGCAGGCGCTCAAATGTTGAACTTTGTTTATTTTGATGTGTTGGAACCGACACTGGATGACAAAATGCAAATATCTGTTCGAACTTTGTGCACATAAGCAAATTTATGCCACATTTAGCTACTTTGAATCTATTTGCGTATTTGAAGCAATTGAAAGCTAAGTCTGGCGCATTCTTATGACGCGGACGGAAGATCTTTATAGTATAAATTAGTGGTTATTTTGTTTCGAGAAACAAACATTGACTATTTTGTAGCGAAATTTTCCGCTGATTGGCAAAATGGCATTTCACATTTTACATAGGGTATTGGAAATTAATTTTCTTAAGACAAACAAGCAGAAAAGTCGACTAAATAACCCCATATCAGAAGAATTAAAAAAATCGATACAAGGTGTAGGAACAGAGACCATCATCATTTTAAGTTCATCACACGTGGTAGAGCCACGCTGCAGCTATATTATGGTTGTTGCACGAATGGGTCGGTTCAACCGGGGAAAGACCACGCTCTCACAGAATACAAGCATAAAATATCAGCTTAATACTGCTGTGTTTCGTATGGTGAGTATAGAGATCCGAAGTCACTTTTTTACTGGAAACTAGCCATTCAATCTTAGTCCTCGGCGGTGACAACGCATCCGCGTTTTGATCCTTAATCGAGGATAAATGTAGATGTCTATGGGCCACAGCATCCACTTACCATCAGATGGACTGTGTGCTCGTTTGTCACCCTTATTCTATAAAAAGATATATAATGGCTATTGAATGTATATTATTTTTAATTTTGGTACACAATTAACTCGAATATTTTCTAGGATTTTCATTTTTCGTGACTGAAAGGAAGTTCTTGTTACGCTAAATTGTACTCGTTATCAACTTTATTATTATCAACAATCTTTGAAAAAGCATTGACATAGTTTACGAAGATATAAAGGAAAAAATAACGCGTGACGCGAAGTATGATTTGAACTAGCTGTTGCCCGCAACTTCGTTCGCGTAGAATTTATTACAATTAGATTTCATGGGTTTCAATATTTTTGCACGAAAACTCATTCTTATTCTAAAATAAAGTTAGTCTAAGTTACTCCTTGTAACATCAGCTATCTGCCATCTGTCAGTGAAAGTCCGGTTATATTCGGTTCAGCCATTTCGGAGATTAGCCGGACAGTCAGACAGACAGCCAAACGTTTTGTTTTTTTTTGTTATCCGTACCGTATATACTTTAATGTGCATTTGGTAAAAAAGCTGTTTTTCTGACATTATAAAGAGACACTTTAATTTTATTTTTACTTGCTATGAAAAAACCTACAAAAATAAATAATGGCGTTCGTAATTTTTTTATTAAAATTATGAAGTTTTTATAAATATCAGTACAATGATTTTTATCTCCTTTTCTATCTTACAGGAAATAGAAGCTATCGAAGAGCAATGGCGAACTGAGTCAGCTGAATTGGTGACAGCTGTAGCGCGGCTTCAGGATGAGAATAAACGTCTGAGGCGGACTATAAATGCGCCTGCGGACGGTAAGTTGGTATACTTGTTTTTTATTTTTAGAATTTTAAGACCAGTTTAATTTTCATAATCCAGTTCCAGTTTTATATTTAATTTTATAATAAGAAAGTTAATAAGATAATAATTATAAATTCTTACACATTTGCCTAAGCTTTTTTTCTAGAGTCAAAGTGATGTGATGCCACCGGACAATGTAAATGTAATATGAAATGTATTTTTATACGTGGTAGTGTCACGCTGCAGCTATATTATTGTTGTAGCACGAATGGATCGGCATGATCGGGGCAGGACCACGCTCTCACAGAATAACAGCGTAAAATAGCAGCTTAATACGTGTTTTGTATGGTGAGTGTAGAGATCCGGAGACCCCTTTTTACTGGAAACGAGGCATTCCATCTTAGTCCTCTGGAGTGACAACACATCTGCGTTTCGATTGATGTAGATGTCTATGGGCCACAGCATTCGCTTACCGTCAGGTGGACTGTGTGCTCGTTTGTCACCTTATTCTATAAAAAAAGTATTTTCAAACGCCTTTAACACGTAAAATTGTTGCTTACGCTTTAATATTGTAGCGATGAAGGAAGATTATAGAATTTATTATTATAGTACCTAAAAATTTTCCGTGTAGTGACGGTCTCAGAATATTCACTAACTCATATCATCATGCGGGTGTCGCATGAAGTGATAGAGGGTCGTTAGCCAGGAGATGGGCAGCAGTGTCTTCCTAATGAAAACAATAAAATAAAAAACTCATGTGGTGGTACTGCCGTCGCGCCACAAGTAAAACACATAGAAGCCTAAATTGCGCTATCAAAGTTCCGAAACCTATATATAGAACAGCTTCGGAGCGTTGTCCGCTCCCCGGGATGAACACTTTGTCCATTGGTAGATCTCCCCTTTTTCTTCGCGCCATACCGTTTGATAACCTGCCGGCCAAGTTTGGCAACTATGGTATAGTTAATATCCCTCCTATGAGAAAGTCTATGGAGCGCTATGTTCAGCAGTGGAGTTTTATATGTTGAAATAGATGTAACTTAATAAATTGTGAACTTTGCACCTAGTGATTGACTTAAAATAGTAATGTTTATGTCCAGCGATTGTTCTTGAGTCGTCTTGCTTCGACAGAATATCAGCGCTGCGGTAACTCTATTGCTGTAGCATTTTTTTATAAAGAATAAACGTGACAAACAAACACACCATCCATCTGATGCCAAGTTCATACTGTGGTCTATGATATCTACATCTATCCTCGATAAATGACCAAAATCTGCATTTTCGCATCGCATCTGCATGTCATTCTTGAGGACTAAGATTGAATGCTTTTTTTCCAGTAAAACGGTCCCCGGTCCTATATTTATTTTACGCTGGTATACTTTGAGATCGTAGCACCTTTCCATTCATCATTCGTGCTACAGACATAATAAAGCTGCAGCATGGCTCTACAACGTTCATAGTTTAAAATTCGTTATGCTGAGTCCGTAGCCTTTTGTTGTTGCAGTCTGAACTTTGTTTTTTTAATTTTATCATATTGTTTTTAGGGTTTTTTTTTAAATTATAGTTTGTGGGTGACAAACGAACACTCAGTACATCTGATGGTAAGTGGCCCATGGACATCTGCATTTACAAAATGCTGATGCGTTGTCACACTTGAGGACTACGATGGAATGCCTTGTTTCCGGTAAAAAGGGTCTCCGGTTCTCTACTCTCACCATAAGGAACACAGCAGCAATAAACTGCTATTTTACTCTGGTATTCTGTATGAGCGTGGTCCTTCCCCGATGGAGCCGATTCTTACAATTGATTAATTAAACCTCTTTCTAAGAAGTACGTATTGGAAAGGTGAGATAGCGTAGTACATTAAATTGAAATAGGGATTAATTTCATTCTAAAGTATCAATTTGAAATAGAGTGTCTATATGCATACAGTGGTTCGTGTCACCGATGTGAGGAATTGTTGTAGAAAGTAATTGCCGCACTCGCTGCTGCTACATTCGGAGCGTCGAGCAATGCACGTAAGATAAGAATATTACTAGGCCCCAACAGTCTGGCATTTCGCTTCGCATCGCACCTCCAAGTGGATTCTGTGGGATATGCAAAAATCAAATTAAAAAAAAAATTCAATTAGGTATTCATTTATTAAATACGAATTAATATTTAATTTTTCATTAATTGAAGAAAAAAAACTGTTTTTTATATTTCTCTAGCTAACCCGGCGAACTTCGTACCGCCTAACAGTCAATGAATGTCGTGTTACCTTTTAGCTGAACTAACTTAGGTTTTGATGAACGTAATACAACGATACAAAATAAAAATACAGATAGATATAAAAAGTATTTTATTATGATAAATAATACATACAGAAAGAGAATTAAAAAAAATTAAGTACTTCAAACACGTGTCAG
>DWHP01006473.1:0-11399 GCA_018247895.1 Parnassius honrathi | reverse complement strand
CGTGCTTTGTGGCATACCTTGGGGGAGGCCTATGTTCAGCAGTGGACTTGTGAAGGGCTGTAATGATGATGAATAGCCTCCTCTATTGCTGTGATCTGCGGGGTGGTGTCCGTGCCCATTGGAAGTCCAATGGGCACGGACACCACCCCGGATGCCCACTTTAGTGGGCTTGTCTTCCTCTGGGGTATAGCAGTGCCACGACAATGATGGTGACTCCTTCGAGAGCTCAACCAACCTTTGGATGGTACGGAACTTTTCGGCATCCTGTGGTGTGAACCGTACTCCTTTCCCGAACGGACGGGCATTTGGAGGTTGGCTCAACTTTCTGTTGAGCTCCATAAAATGCCTCGTCCAGTCCGGGAGGCTTTCAGCCACTATTGCCGGGTAACGAGCCTTTTTCTGTTCTGTAGGCTTGTCTGCAGGCTTTACCTCCGCCTCCGGTCGTAGCATTGTTGGTACTGCTACCATCTGAGCATAACTGGTTGAGGGCCGTTGACTATCATCGTATGGAAGCACGGACGGGTTGGTATTCTGTACCGGCGATGAGCGGCCGGCTGATGCAGCAAGGGTCGCATAAGTCGTAGACCCCCAGCTGTACGATTCTTCATCTCCCTGCTCAATTTCACTGGACCGAGTCATGGCTTCGCCGGTCCGGTGAAATTGAGCAGGGAGGTTTTGCTGGTGATGGAGATTTTGGCGGCGACTTATGCATCCTCTTCGTCGCCGTCGGTTGGGTTTCTTCGTCCTTGGATGAAGCCGATGATGAAGTTCCTGATGACAGCTGGGAGCCGATGCGTTGCCTCTTTTCGAATAAAGAAGACTCGGTTTCGGGTGGCGTATGACGTCTGGCCGTTTTCATTGCCCGCTGTGGTTGAGGCGACGGTTCTCGCCTAACGGTGTGCTCAGACACAGCCGGCGTGAGCGCGACGCCCAGTGCGGGCTCTTTCCGCGGCGAGACGGGTTTTCTTGTTGGGATTTGCGAAAAGGACGACACTATCCGAGAGCGTTCCGGCTTCGCTAAATCCCTAACTAATAAGGGCCGATCCAGTATCCCTTTACGGTCCGGTGATTTTCTGGTTCGAGGGGGGGGGGTTTCCCACTTGTCCTACATGATGCTGCTTGCTGTTGTTGCGCAATATGTGTGGTAATCTACCTAAGGCCCTGTCTGACTTACCAAACGTTCGGCAGCAGGATAGGTGACGCGCGACACGGATGGCGATGGTTTGAGAGAAGGATAGCCTCAACACGTGGGGCACTGCCTACTCCTTTCTCCACGAAAGGGTTGGGGGAAGTGCGTCAGGTAGCACTCCAAAACGCGACTAGGCACTAAAAAACACGGTACGTTTTAGAGCGCCTAAGAATCTACCTAGCGGCCGGTGACCTCAACGCCTCACGGAATCACGGGACTCGACGATCGGCGGAGTATGTCGTACCGACGGTTGTATGTGCACACTGCTATACACAAACAACTCACACGTAGGAGATCCTTGTACCTATTTATGTGTGTGTTTACATCAAGGAGCCATGAATTAATAAATTTCCTCAGTGCTCTGGTGCGCCGCCAAGTGTTTCATCCGAAGACACATTACGCCTTTTCAGCAACGAAAAACTCAAATAGAAATGCGTATTGCATTACCGGGGCTTGTTGTTTCTGCGAATAATATAATGAAATTCCAAAACGTAGTTTATTTTGTAGGAATAGACGTTTCATTGTAATTTTGCAGATGTGTTTGTCTAAATGCAATTTGTACGTTTATATATACAGTATAATTTGTTAACATTATCAATTGTTTATTAACAAAGAGTGTATCGTGGCTAAATATAGTACGTTAGCTATGTTGGAACGATAAAATAATACTCTCGAAGGAACTTGACTACTTTAATAAATTTTCACAAATCATTTACAACTTCGCACACGTCTTTCGCCATTAACTGCATTTTCATCCCCTCTCCTTTACTTCTTACTTTAAACAATAAATTGAAGTAAACTCCTTTATATTTTTTAGTTGTTATTAAGTAGACGCTGCTGCACATCACCTTGTTCTGATGATATGGGACAGTGCATATTCTTACATCGCCACTACACGGTTGTTTAATAATTTTATTCAAATAAATTACGTGGTTTTCGTTGGAGGTTATAATATACATAATACATACATATACATAAACACTCGCGGCTGTCACTCAGAGCGGTAAGCAGAGACTACAGACTTCCACTTGGCACGATCCTGACATACTTCTTTCGCTTCTTTTACATCCATATATCTACGCATACATGCTCGTCGTTTAAGGGTACTCTTAATTTGGCCCGTTTTTAATATATCGCCAATTTGGTCGACAAACTTTCGCCTAGGATGTACCTTTCCGACTCTTCCAATCATTTCTGCAACATATATTTGCTTTGTCAGTCTTTCCACATTCATTCTTTCTACATGACCAAACCACCGAAGCATTCCTTTCTTAATCCTGGTCACCCCATCAACTTGCAAATCACACTCTTCTTTTATCACACACACAGATTCAGCCCTCACATACTCCTTAGTGACCGCGTTTATATTGCATTTATTCTACTCTCGTGCTTCTTCTACCACATCCAGCTACTACAAAACACTGTTATCTAATATGGTTTTAGGGCAAGAATATGTCCGCCGCGCTGCCCCAATGGTGTTGGCGAACCTTACATGTCTACGGAATATTATTTTTAACTCTCTCAGAAATGTGAGAAAGCCTGCGCCCCGGATTGGAATGGGAAATATGTATATATTATATATAAATTTACCATTTTCTTATTGTACATTGTACATTTAATATAATTTTTATCGCTAAAGAAAACATAACATTGTTATCAGATCACCATTAAAATAAGCAGCCGGTAACTTTGCATGGGGGTGAAAGTGATAAACTGATAAGGCAAAAATCTGGCCATGATGTAGTGTACAGAGAAGCGATAAGCCGAGTCGGCGCCATTGTAGTCTATGTATAATGTTTGTATTGCTTATATTTCTCTAACGTCACACGAAGGTCGTTTGTTTTATGTGAGTTATATGTTTTTGATAGAGGATTAACAAAATATGGATATAAAAAAGACTTTTAGGTAAATATTTTTTTATTGACGTAAACGTGACGTATGAGCACACAGTCCCCTTGGTAGTTATTGTATTTTGTAGCCATAAAAACTAACAACTACCCTCCATTAACATTTAAAATACAGATGTGTTATCCCATGAAAAGAGCCGTGTTAGCTCAGATAGTTAGTGCTCGCTGTAAATTTCACAGTACGCGAGCAAACCGGATTCGATTCCCGCCGGCACCAATGAAATTGTTAATTGCAATTTTTTAAGTGCTGATTTAAAAGTTAAAGGAAAACATCGTCAAGAAATCTGCATGTCTGAGGAATAAGAAAAAAAATATTTCGAAGACATGTGAAGTTCGCCAACACGCATTTGGGCAGCGCGGCGGACACTTCCTTGCCCTAAAAACCCTGTCAGAAATGAGAGGACGCCTGTGCCCAGGAGTGGGACGTATATAGGCGGAAACTTTAACTTTTTTAACTCTATCTCATGAGAAATAACTCGTGAGAAATAAGATAGGATATTTCATTACCTATGCCTAGTTTCCAGTAAAAGGGGTATCCGGTTCTCTACACTCAATATACGAAACATGGCAGCAATAAGCTGCCAATCGAGCCGATCCGCGTCGTGCTATCAGCATATAGATGTAGCATGGCTCTACGACGTAAAAACGTTGGCCTCAGCTTCTCGTTACTTCCCATACGAAACATAGCAGTAGTGAATTGCTATTTCTGGTTTACCGGTATTTTGCGCAAGCGTAGTTCGTTCCTGGCCGATACGTGACTCTATCACATTTAGATCGATCGACATCGAATTTGAGATTGGTATCAGTTTCTAATAATGGTATTAATAATTACCAATTACAGGCATACATTAGTATTTAAGCATTCATTGGGAGAGTCAGATTCAATACCAGACACGAACATGATTCAATACGGGACATGGCCAATAATGATGATAATAGTGATGATGAATAGATTCATAAATACTGCATAGATAGAAATATCTAATAATGATAATATGAACGACGCTGTAAGGACACTGTTCTAAGAGAAATATTGCGCATATTTCTTTTCGTTGGCGTCTTAAAAGTGAACTAAGGAAAACTGCCAAAAAAATACTGTTTTCTTTTTTGTAAAAATAAGGGTATCAAACGGAAATACATTGCACCTGATGTAGATTGATGCAGTGACTCATAAATATCTACATCCATATTCGAATATAAATTGAAATTCAAAGTCTTTGTCACCTGTAAGGACTACAAGTAAAATGGTATATGCCTCTTTTCAGTTGAATAAGTTTCCGGTTTTCGACAGAAATTTTAGAAAAGGTTTATGTCGGACCTAGCTTTATTACAAAATAAAGTAAAGTAAAGTACGTACGTAAAAGTATAAACTACACGTATAAACGTGTAGTTTATACTTTTAAGTACGAGTATTACATTATATTGACTGGCTCGTTAGTTGATTAGACTGGGTTCGAATCACAGGTCGGGCGAATAAAATCAGTTATTGAGTTTTTCAGTCAAGTAATTCTTGGTAGCATTCCGGAGTCGGGAAGTTGGTGGTGTTTCATTCAAACCCGCGTCTCGGAAAGCACGTTAAGTCGTTGGTCTTGCGCCTTATCTCTCTCCGGTCGTGTGGTCAATTATGAGAGTGAGGGAATAGAGATTGCACACGTGTTATTGCGCATTTACTTGGGCACTATAATACTGTCCTGCGCAGATGTCTATATCCGTTGAAGACTGGGCGCCGTGACCGAAATCGATCGATCTTAATTAAATAAGAATTATATTATATAAAAACCTATTTTTTTCTTTCTTTCTATTTTATACGTGGAAAAGTCACGCTGCAGCTTATTATGGTCGCATCGTGTTGCAGCATGCACACATGCACTGCATGAGGTTTGATAACGGAAGGAAATAACCCTCAAGAATTACCGCCGCGAAATAATAATGCTATTGTGTTTTGTGCGGTTAGTGACGAAAACCGGAGATCCTTGTTATTGGTTGCAAGTAGACTTGCAACGAATATTCGGCTATTTTTCGGCTTGTTCATTGTTCAACTACTTTTATCCTATACGGTCGAATAGTTAAGTAACAAATGTTACTGTAGTCAGATAATTGTTAAAATAAAAGTATTTATTTATTTTATAATTAATTTTTTCTTGTAATCATTGAAGTAGTCATAGGTACATAACCAACTTTCATATTATAAAAATTAAAAAAAGAATTATCAGATAAATGGTGTAAATATACGTGAGTTATCGTAATTAAACTGGAAGATAATGGTGCATAAAGACTAATAACGGTTCTGCATTTTCAGACAGTGGTTTACTCCTTTTCTTCTCGTTGACAACCCCAGCTTCAGAGAATAGACGCTCTGAAAAACAAGCACTAATTCCCTCTCGGCCGAATACTTTTGCCTAATATTCGGCTATTCGGCCAGGATGTCCGCTGAATATTCGGCATTCGGCTAAATATAGGTACTATTCGTTACATGTCTAGTTACAAGGCATTTCATCTTAGTCCTCAAGGCTAACAACGCATGTGCATTTTGATTCTTAATCAAGGACAGATGTAGGTGGCTACGAGCCATAGCATTCACATACCATCACGGCTACGTATTCGTTGACAAACGTTTACATGACAAAGGTGACAGTCTTACTTCTCCATTTATAAAAAATAACTAAGAAAAGGCTTATGCTATGATTGTTGAGTGATAGGTTGAATCCTTAATCATAATTCAAATACAATGTGTATGTTAAAAAAATATAGGTATCTTTGTAAAGTTTTCCAATGAATTATGAAATGAAAAAACGAATACTTAATACTCGTATGATTAACTATATTACACTTAATAGAGACAATTATGAGGAAATATAAAGCTTACTATCGTCCCTTCAAAGAATTTATAATAAGTGCAAGTACACGGTATCAACGAGGAAAATTATAAAGAGGTTATTAGGAAGAATTACGCGCTATCAAAAATTCGCACCGGAAGGAGTATTATGGTTTGTATTTTAATTTTTTCAATAACATTTATGAGGAAAAGCGCCGTTTAAACAAAGCATACCATTACACCTATGCTTCTTACCTATGAAATATGAAATTGCCGTTTTCAAATGTTCTTTAGCCTAATTTGAATTTCGATATTACAGCATTTAACTCGAAATTCTTAATACAGATAAATAGGTGTATGTGCGATTTCGTCTGTGATCAATCATCACCCCACTTGGTGACTGGCCACGCGATGAAACACCGAAAACAGACGGTGCGCGATGAAACACCAAAAACCTCAACAACTAACCCCGTAGATATAAATAATGATAAATTTAATAGTATAGTGGAAGAAGATTCAATTTTTAACTTAAACATAGGTGATAAAACGATATTGATACTAACATTTGTTTCTTTGAATTGGAGAATAAGAAAGCTTGGCTAAACGACGACAGCCACATAATATACAGATATACAGATAAATACGACATATACCAATTAATAACTACAGAAAAAGGTATAAATAAATGACTATATAAAATAATAATTATACGTAATTATATTTCATCATTTTGGATCTAAGATTTTGTCAATAACTATAAGCTTGTTGCTAACGCAAAGTCAAAAAATAATAGATATTTTAAGAATACTCAAAATGACTCATTTCTTTAAAGATTTATAGGCGATATTATATAAGCGAGTGAAAGGTAGGCAAGAGCCGATAGAGAGTGCATAACTTATAAATAATATGTGCGAGTGCACTGCGATCCTATCCTGCGCCGGTCACTAGTCTCCTGTAAGACTTCGCGTTACTACTTTTTCTAATACAACTGCTATATGTTTAAAAACCCAGATGGTATGGGTACCAATAGGTCAACGGTGAACGGCGGCAAAGGTAGAAGAATGCCAAAAGAGGCGATTACGGCAGATCATTCTTATGGACGACAGACAGTTGGAACTGACCGTATGTGTCGTTCATTACAATATTAGAAGCACATATCCAACATCAGACTGTTAAAGACTTGCTAATGGCGATTCACCGCCAACAATATGAAGAAATGTTTAATTATAACGCTAGATTCGGACTGACATTAAATGGGATGTTAGTTCTTGCATTAAATCTTTATAATATATGTCATCATTGGTGCGTCTGTTGATGATTAATGATTATAAATATCAATTTTTCCGTCTATTTAAGTTAAGGTTGGCTTAGCTTTACCTTTTTTATATTTTGCATCTGTTTCTTCTGCAAATCTTTTTTCTTGTCGGTGTTATTTAACATCATAAGATATAATTTTTGTTATAAGTTTAAGTAGGTACCTTATATGTTATATTAAGCTGTCTGTCAGTACTCACTATGAATTGTAAAAATGGCAAAATAAATATATCTTGTTTTGTGATATGTCCGAGGCATTTGATTATGTCCACTACACTACTTTTTTATATTGACTGTAAGCCTACAGTATTAAGGGTAAAAATTAAGAGAACTCTAGTGAAATTATTCTAAATATAATCAATACATGCAAAAAATATTTCGATCGCCTAAAGGTATCTTAAGAAATAGACGCAACGATAGTAGACTATTGCCCGAACACTGAAATATAAAACCATCGCTCAAGTGACTTCAGGGTTTGATTAGCTGAACAGCCCTCAAATGCTCACGTCATGTTAACATTTATCTTTCTAGTGGAAAAGCAGCACTAATGCGCAACAGTATCTACTGCATGGGGTTGGCTATTTGCAATGACTTACTTCATTGTTGGAGAGACCTCAACGCATTATTTTTCAAGAAAGGCTACAAAACTAAATTAATAGAGTATACTAAATCGGTTGGGGCTAATGTGCACACATAAAATATGCAGGTTATCAATACATTGTTTGATATTTTTGGTCAGCAGCTAATTATTGCATCTATTTGTTATTGTGTCCATCCATTAATAATCTTCAAACATACGTATTCTGATCGGCGGACCGAATCTCCTATTTATCGGTGGCCCGTATCAACACGGGCCACTTGGATCTACCGTTCGTCGGTAGCCCGTGTTGCTCTTTGTATTCTAAATAATAATAAAGTATTTTCTCGTTAAATATTAAATACGGGAACCATATTAGGAAATATTTATTGATAACAATGTATATTCTCAGAATTGTAAATTAAGTCGAGTAAGAGACCATTATAAGAGATAAGGAATGATTTAATACAAGTGGTAGAATAAAAAAAACGACGGGTTGCACTCCGGGAGTGCCGGCTAAAGTGAAAACTTGAATATTAACATTGTGCATTTTTGATATTTTGTAATGGTTAGGGAATAATTTTGCACGAATTGCTTTAATTATTAGTATAAAACTACTATCATTCATCATTTATTGCGCTATCGTACACAAACATGACAATTTATATTACATTAAAAAGTTTATCTCTGAGAAATCAAGCGCAGGCATACATTTTTGCCGCGCCGTAGAAAGAGAGGGGGATACTTCCTCTCCTACGCCGCGCCCGCTGATTCTCTCCATCCGTCTTACAAATTTTCGGTCAGGACACGTAACCTGCGGGAGTTTAACATTTTTTACCCATTACAGAAAAAGTGTACAACGCCGCTAAATAAGTTTTCACTTCGAAAATAAGTCTAGTCAGTAAATTCTTTGTCAATTTTCAGGTGCCGAAACTAGTTTAGACATCCCTACAGTTAGAGACAGTGTTTGAAATCATTATACCAGCAACACAGTAGTTTGTAACTTTCATGTACAGTTCAAAGCTTATAAGAATAGTTTCAATATCGGGGCCTTTTGGCTCAGTGAATGCGCCGTTTGGATCGCATGAGATCGCCCACTTATCGCGCCATTGTAGTTTTACGTGAGGAATACGAGAGAGAATGAAGAAACTTACTACATGATATATCATTGGTTGCACACAAATGTAATGTAAAACAGGTTCCAGCTCTAGTCGTTAGTACCGTTTCCGAGAAACCATCTACATGTCCAAGAATTCCTCGTTTAAAGGATATGCTGTTTTGATGTGTACTGTATTCTTTCACTTAGTGGAATATTAGAAGTTCAATCGACAAGATCGTATTGGAACACGTGAAAAATAATATACCCTATGCGGATTGTATATTTACGAAAGGCTGATCGCTACCAAGCTATTTCTAATTTGTCTTGTGTTGTTAATTGTAAACATCATTGTAAGCTATTATTTGAGAAAAAAAGTCCCTCTGGGTTTCTTGCTGGTTCTTCCCAGGAAAGTGACTTTTGATAAACAATACCTATTTGTTTATAATCAACATTGAATAAAAAAGTTTCTGTTCTGTTTAAAGTTTAAATGCTTCGGTCGAAATTATAATTTTAATCAAAAGTATGTAGAATTAGTTTTGTATTTTGACACACGCTACAAGCTACTTTAAAACAAAATGACTCAAAACCAAGCTCAATAGCTATAAAAGTAAGATAAAGCTGCAACATTTATACATCCCACAGCTGGGAACAGGACTCCTTTCATTGCTGGGAAGACAGAACAAGGTAGTGTCCACTACGCTGTACTAATCATAGAAATCGTAATAATAGAATTGAATTATCCATCGATTACTTCCAAAACCGATGTCGCCACATCTTACCGTATTATAAACGTACGCAAGGCACAATGATATCTAATGTTTCAAATTACATTGCTTGGCGAGTTTATCAACGTCGCGTGCGTCGCGAATTACGGTTTAACAAAAGCAGCAATGGTAATTATACAATACAAAAAGTAATAAATGAGTTTGCAAAGGTAAATGTCATAGTAAAGTATTCATCTGGATTTAAAATAATTAAAACAATGATAATTAGTAAATAATCAACTTACTGATGAATTGTTATGCCTTTATTAGTTTAATTACACTTCCTTGATGAGATTTTACAACTGGTCATGCTGCAGTGCACCATTATAAATTTCTAATAATAAAAATTCATGTACGACGTTCCCCGCACAACTAAATCACAAAATGGTGAATTATGTTCGTCAACCCATATAAGCTTCGACAAGGTCACGCGTCTATGCGTCATCTCTTATTATTACGATTTCTGTAGTCCTAATCGTTGTTGGCGGACCTCACACTTCTCCAAAAATTTTTGATTTCTCAGATATTCAGATTTTTTCATGATATTTTACTTCACCGCCGAGCACGTGATAAATCAATACATTTTTATTATATATATAGGATACGGTGACAAACGAGCACACAGTCCACCTGATGGTACGTGGTTGCTGTGGCCCATAGATACCTACTACATCTATCCTCGATTACGAATCGAAATGCAGATGCGTTGTCATCCGTGAGGACTAAGATAGAATGCCTCGTTTCCAGTAAAAAGTGTCTCCGGTTCGCAACACTCACCATACGAAACACAGCAGTATAAAGCTACTACTTTATGTACGCTGGTATTCTGTGAGAGTATAATTAACAACTTCATTGATGCCGGAGATCGAACTCGGATTACTCGCGTTTTCGGCAAGGGCGTAGTTAGCCATTGAGTTGTCGTTAGTTGCTGTAACATTTTCTAATTTACTTTTCTATTTTCATGTCTTGCTTAAGGAAGCAAAGGTAAGTATCATTTCATATTATTTCTAATATATAGAAATTTATGTTTGTTTGTTCGTATTTTATGCGCTGTCATACCGTTCAACAGATTGCGATAAACTTTGTCAACATATTGCTTTCAATTGGTTATGGGTATAGTACAATTAACTTACAGTAGGTGGCGAGTGCATTGTACTGACAGATTTATTTGGGAGTTCTATGTCATTAAACTTCAATGAATGGTATTATCGTTTCAATTTTTTTTTATAGAAGAGGTGGCAAGCGAGCTTATGGTTCACCTGATATTAAGTAACTTCCGCCGCCCATGAACTTCCGCAACACCAGGGGAATTGCAGGTGCTTTGCCGGCCCTTTAGAAAAAAGTAAGCTCTTTTCTTGAAGGTCCCCAGGTCGTATCGATCCGGAAAAATTGCCGCTGGTAAACTATTCCACAGAGAGGTCGTACGCGGAAGAAAACTCCTTGTGACACGTACAGTGGTGGACTGCCAAGCATCCAGATGGTGTGGATGGTATCGGGAGGTTTTCCGCGTAGTGCGTTCATGAAATTTGGCAGCTGGGATTAATCCGAACAATTCCTCAGAGCATCCTGATAGATGCGATAAAATACGCAAAAAGATGCAATATCTCTTCGCAGCGCCAATGAATCGAGCCGATCGGAAAACACTCGGTCGTCGACTATTCGAGCCGCTCTGCGCTGGATGCGGTCAAGTGGAAGGAGCTGGTACTGGGGAGCCCCAGCCCAGAGATGGGAACA
>DWHP01006472.1:0-11399 GCA_018247895.1 Parnassius honrathi | reverse complement strand
TATATATATATATATATAATAATAGCACTACTTACTGCTAAATAAACTATAGTTGTGGCACGCTATGATGGCTGTTTTGACATATTACAGTAGTGACGTGAAATGTACATATTTTATATGCACACCAGAAACAAATTAATACAAAAAGAGACCAAAAACAGGTGCCACAAAAGGCTATATTTAATCACATTTGTCCATATTGCTATTTTCACTGTCATCACTGCTATTATCACCTACATTAATTATAAGTTCGTTTTCTAAAATATTATCTATGTTCACATCTCTTTCATAATCTTCCCTTATTCATTTAACAGGTCTATTCATAACCTTTTCCCAGCCTCATGTTCACATGTTCATAAGCTTCTTCTAATATTTTAAGCATTTTTTTTGTGGTAAATGGGGGTTTTGTATTGTTTCTTGCAACATATCCCTTAATTTGAGCCCACACCAACTCAGTTGCATTATATTCACAATAGTAAGGCGGTAACCATTTAACTCGGTGCCCATGTTCTAACGTTATTTCGTCAATGACGTATCGTATCTTGGTTGGTTTGTTTTCTTTTAAAAGGCGTACTAATTCCACTTTTAACATAATTATGTTCGCATTTACGCCATTTTTTTGAAGCCATGTGACGATGTCAGCTTTCTTTTGGGATTGGGTAGGTGGTTTGTCAATTTGCATCGAGTGGTAGGGGGCGTTGTCCGTAATTATAATAGATGGTTCAAGGATGCACAACATTGAGGTAAATGATTCAGTAAACTTTTCTCCATTAATTTCTTCATGATAGTCTCCAGTGGTTTTTGACGCAAAAGCCATGAGAGAACCTCCGACAAACCCATTGATGGTTCCGGCGTGACAAATTATAAGTCGCGATCCTTTTCCAACAGGAACTGTGAACGTAGATGCTGCAGTGTCATCGGTCCAAGAACGGGTTACATTATGGTTAGCATTAAGCCATGTTTCATCCAAAAACACAACATTTTGCCAATTTCTTTCACTTGCCGTAGAAAAGTATATCTTTCCATCACGATATCAAATCTTTCCATCAATATTTTGCGTTTGTTACATCGTTTGTATCGAAATCCAACGGTCTTCAAAATTTTCGTTAAGGAACTTTACCCACCGAAAAATAATCCAGCTTCCTTCGGTGATTGCACTAACTTTTTTCTTGTTGGATACTCCTTTAGTAAATAGTAGCCGTACACATGTCTTCGGATGGCATCAGCATCAAAGTTATCGATGCCTACGACTGGTTTTGCTCGTTTTCTCTTTTTTGGTGAGTGAAATTTATTTTCTTCTGTGCCAGTCTCGCCATATTTTTCTTTAGTTATTCGTCACACAGTTCGTTGTCCGATATTAAGCGCATCAGCTACGCGTTCAACCACTGACGTTATAGGTAAAATTGGCCCTCCATTTTGAGATTTACGATCGAAATAGTTACGAAGGCATATAATTAACTCACGTATCTGACTGTTTAGAACAGTTCTCTGCGTACATGCGGCCATATCGACGTAATTCACAACAAAAGGCATAAACGAGCAAGGGTTTACAGTACCGCAGTATCAATATCGGAAATCGAAAGCCAGGTCAAAACTATATCACAATCGCAGTGCACTCTCTGTTTGTACTTTTCGAAGCAACGTCAAGTCGAAACTGCTTTGTTTTGCATAGAACATTGACGCGAGTTTGCCGGAGGTAGTAGTTGTGTGGCCAATGATCCTATGTGACGATCGTATTAAATTTAATATTTTGAATTTTGAATTTTGAAAAACAAATGCCGAGTTGAGTGGTAAATAAGTACACCAGTAATTATAATCTTATAAAAATAAAAATAAATGTTCGCGGGACCGTAACATATATAGTTTAGAATCAATGTAATAAATAAATTGTATGTCCTAAAATAATACATTCGATAAATTTTATGACTAATTGCACGTCACTATGGACAATAATTTGCTCATAAGAACAGAAATTTGCCCTTTCAAATGTAATTATAATTAATACGAAACTTCATGAGTGGACAAACGTCAAAACGACCATCATAGCGTGACGGTAGTATAATAATAAGTAACTGACGAAATTAAATAGAATGGTACTGGATACTAACTGCTGTAGCATTAAAATTGTCAGACTTAAGATATCCTGAGCAAAGGCCATTATCGGATTCATTAACCGTAATTGCCACGTTTAGCAAAATTACTAACTAGACTGATAAACTAGATACTGTGTACGTAAAACTGTGATAAGAGAAGCTATCTAATTACATTGGGTGTCTATCGGCATTGCCATAACTTCACCAACATTTGGTATCAATTTATCGGATGGTAATAATTAAAAATTAAGTGCACTGTGAAATTTTTATCTCAATTTTAATGGATACAGTTTGCGGCATCGTCGGATGACTAATTGATGACTAATGAGCTTCTTTGCAGCTGTTATGATTTTTTTTCATTAAATACGAAGCTGCAAGAACCGACAATCGATTGGGAAGAAAGGTTCTAGAGAAGCAGCCTCATACTAATAGGCGAAGTGTAGAGCGGCCCCTCATTAGATTGAGTGATGACCTGGTAATACATGTAGGAAGTAGATAGATTCAGGTGGCTTAGCACCGCGTTTTGTGGCGTTCCTTGGGGGAGGCCTATGTTCAGTTCCTATATGACTTTTAAAGGGATGTAGTGATGATGTGAATAATGAAGAAATTCGATAGCCGTGTAGCTCGTCAAATGTTGTCATTAAAATATAAAAATAATTGAGTAAAAAATATGTATGCAGTTCGAACGCGGTAGAAATAATTCCTTCAGAAAACTAAACTTCGAGGGAGTGAGACGAATTTAGACTATTAGAAATAGGGTGATTGTAGGGTTAAACTATAAATAAATTTATAATAATTACTGTATACTGTATTCTGTCTTATTCTCCTGCAAGTTAAATCCTACAGATGTGTATGTTTATCTCTTTTTAGTTTCGTTTTTTGTTTCGAGTACCAAATCACAAGTATAAAGAAGTGTTCACTTCAAAAATATTTAAATTAAGATGGTTTTATTACGCTCTATGCCAAGCACTTGTAGACTACTTCATCAGTTCACGAGGTGGTACTGCTAAAACACACCAAAAACACGCCAATTCGAGCTTGAAAGAGCTCAAAGAGCCATCCTCAAAGTTAGACCAGGTCTCTCGCTCCGCTTTTCAATAGTAGACCTCAACAATGTCCGATGCCCTAACAGCGAGACTAAATTTCATTCACGTCACAAACAGTATGTAACTGTTCTTATTAAGCACAATTTAATTACGATCCGGAGCTTCAAAAAGATAAACGCAGAAATACGCCGTTTAAAAAATTTAGACTATAGCGACCGAAACCCTACGGAATTCACCTATAATTGTAATAATTTTGCCCATTTCTGAACTCACATATATACAATACAATCATAATAACTATTTTACATACTTATCTTGCCGATGTTAAATCTGCAATCACCGTAGTTTATTTGTTTACTTTCATATTATAATCTCCATATTTTCATGCGTATTTCCTGAATTGTATCTATTACGTGGGGAGCTCTGGTGAACTATAATACAGGTATTTTGAACCAACATTAGACACTAGTCTCTCAAAGGATAGGTACTAGTCTGACACTTCTTTATATATAAAGCACGAAAATTATCTACTGTAAAAAATGGATATGAATTTCTTTTGATTTCTAGGTGAAAAGAAATTAGTCTTATCAATCTTGTCCATGACTGTGCTTTACCTTACTACTTTCTAACGAATGTTCAAGATTGATAGGGTTTCCTTGATCAGCTGTGATACACGCGACCGCCGTGTGTATGCGTGTGTGTATGTCTCTCTCCCTCTCTCTCTCTCTCTCTCTCTCTCTCTATCTGTGTGTGTGTGTGTCACCTTAAAATTAGTTTGTAGTAATTGTGAAAATTTCAATTATATTTCATTAGATGAGTATTATGACGACGTTGGTAGTTTTAATAAGCTAAATGTTTGCGGATTAATATACAGAATATTTTTGAAATGCTCCCGAAAACAAAGATAGACGATAGTATTAAGGATACATTTGATGATGAGACAAAAAGAAAATCGATCCTGATGAAAAAAAAATTTACAACGTGTAATTAGCTTTATTTACGCTCTATCATGTTATTACAGCTAAATGAAAAGATAATTTCATAAAAATCATGAAAATACCTAAACATAAAACCAGCAATGAAACTTCAATACCTGAAATTAGCTGATAATGGGTCAATAAATGCGAGACGCCGAACGTCGAAACACAGCCCACGATCGTACCAGTACCTAATAATTTACAACACTTGTATAAATACCTGACTTATCTACTTAATTTACTGTTTTGCTTCTGTGCTAGTCTCCACCTAGCCACTTTAATTCGAATTCACAGGTTAAATAAATCAAATACCTGGTTCCATTTCTCATTAATGAAAAATTTACTTAAATGAAATTTTCATAAGGGTAGTCACGTTTTTTTATCCATCATGTTATCTACACTAATTTTAAATGTCTTTCCATTCTTTAATCCATCCAATACTTTGAATTATAAAAGAGGTAATTCAAAACTATTACTATTACATCCAAATTTTATCGTCCTAAATGTTCGCCTCTAATTCATATTTCGTCTGCAAATTTGAGTAAGTAAGTTTCAGTTTGGCAACGCCGCAACATGTTGCAGTTTAAGTAAGATAAGCGTACAGCTGCAACATTCGAAAGGCTATATAACGAAAATTCGCTGTGCTCAAACTTTTTATCCTAAAAATCTATTCGAAGCTTATTATTTGTAACTAATATTTAACATCATAATGCGCTTAAGTGCCGTTTCGCCCGTAAATGGAAAATAGAGGCAGATTTTGTAAACTTCTAAAATAATAATTTCATTGTTTTAATCCAAATGTAATTGTACCAATTTTCAAGCTACGAAAATAATTTCATAATTTTTCACTTCACAAGTATTAAATGGTTCCTTGAAACTAAGTGTCGTTTAAAGCCTAAACTGCAACACCCTGTCTTACGCTCTTAGGGTTTGAATTTTACGAAATCCTTTCTATAGAAAGAGGTGCAGGCAGTTGTTGACTCAGAACCGTGCTTTGTGGTATTACTTGGGTGAGGCCTATGTTCAGCAGTGGAATTGCTGTAATGATGATGATAAATAAATATTCTTAATAAAATAATGGAACTGAGTGCTCAGCAGAGCTGCTATAGTAATTGAACTGACCTATACGACAGCACAGATTGTGCTGCCGTATATCTCAGTATGGTTTGCCGGGTTTTAAGAAACATAATACTTAATTGCCGTATTTCATTATTCATTTTAGATTACCTTTTCCTTCCTCATTTGTTTTTCTTCCGTATTTTTTTATGTTGGTTGGTTATCACATGTCATGACCAAGTTGAAAATTCTCACGATAATTTAACATCACACAAGGCGCACTTTGCTTTATATATCCACAAGAGAGCGATCCAGTTTTGAATAAATCCTTACTCTCCCACAGTTTTTGATACTTTTGTTTTATATGTTTCCCCATTGTTTGTCTTTTTGGTGAAGTAGGACCTTCAGAGTCACAATCACTAATATTATCGATTATTAATTACAATAAAACACAGTATATGGAATTATATCACTCGCAACCGACATTTTGATCAGTTAAGTTACGAATGAACGCTGGGTCTTTCTCAACTTAACACATATAATTTACGTTAGTAGAAGTACGTCGACTCATTTTGCAACATTTTCATTCATTTTTAACCAAGGTGAAAGAGATTTGACAATACGGTGAGGTGCTACAACTGTATGTTTGCAGTCGGTATCTCCACGGTTTTGTTTATAAAAGTGGTACCTATGTGCGTTTGTTCATTACACTAGTGAAAAAACGTTTCGTTTCACCTTAGTCAATTGCCGTATTTTGTGATACGGCATTGAGAAGCCTGCCGTATACCGAAAAAAATCGTGAATTTCCGTATAATACGGCAATTACCGTATCAGTGGCAAAGCTGGTGCTAAACCACATTAGGGTTCGCTCTCAGTTTTGGAACGTTGTCATGTGTTTGATGGTCATCATGTGATCGACTCCGTGCTAATTTGTCCCCATTATTCTATAAAAAAATTCGCACTAATTAGGTAATAAATAAAACACAGATATTTCTCATACAAAATTTTAAATAAACCCTTTCTTCCTTGAAATATCCATCACAGACTAATGGAAAAGATAGGACACTTGAAATCACAAAATTCGCAACTCATTCAGTAAATCTGCAAGTAATTACTTGTTGGCAATCTTTCTAGACCTGCAATTAAAAAAAAGCTCTGCGCATGCTTGCAATTAATTCAATTTTGATTAAGGTGACTCAGATCTGATTTTCTCAAGGGTGACGAGGCATCAGTCTTTTGATTCTCAATTGATAGTGTAATAAAATGTGGGTATCGTCTAATGAGACACAGCATTCGCTTATTTTTTATAGGATAACGGAGACAACCGAGCACATAATTCACCCGGTGATAAATGATCGCTATGGCTCATAAACTACATTTATCCTCTATTAAGAATGAAAATATTGTATTGTTATTTACCATCAGGCGGACTGTGTCCTGGTATATAATCATTATTTTATAAAAAAATACGTAGTTAGTATACAAAATAAATAAATACTTATTTTTACTTTAAATTAGGCTAATATAGATACTTCTTTTTACTTTCACATATATATTTATAGTAATTGATTTGAGATTTTGGTATTTGAATATTTTTTAAATTTTTGCCCCATTGTATACTAATCAATTTCGTTTGCGAATAAATTTTTTATTTATTAAATGCTTTTTATTCTTAAAGCAAGCCCGCCACTTAGTCCACTCGATAAAAGTAGCTCCTGTAGTGGCCTATAGTTTGAAGTCGGCTAAGAAGGCTACATATGCAACGTTATTTCGGAGAAACAAGATTGAATGCCTTATAACCTATTTTGGTACAAACCTACCCAAAAATTACGAAAAGACATTCATTAATATTCTGCGTAAACTCGCGATCAAATTAAGAGTGTATAGTCGTGGGTGGGTGACGCAACAAAAGACGCCAAGTCATAAGTAAAATGAAAGAGTCTAAACATTCATCGACTTATCCTACATCCGCCTACTTTTCATGCCCGAATTCTTGTGGTATACTTGTCTACTATGTCAACGTTTTCGAAAAATAAGTCACGTTTTCTCGTATGTATGTAATTACTCTAAGCGTTTTCTAGTATTATTGACATTTGATTTCGATTTAGTTATCGATTGAAAACTTTTAGATCGAGTCAGGAATTTGAATTTTAGAAAGAAATACTCGATCGAAGTAAATTCCCACTTGAGCCACCATTTAACAGTGCCTTACCAAAGGCGCTACCGTCAAGAGTATGAATAACCTAGAATGCGATTCAAATACGATTGATTGAAAACTCAAATCACACCATAAGCGATCTACACTCAACAAATTACCTCATAGCGATGATACTTGCCATATTTGCCGTACTGGGTTGGCAAATACTTTTTATTTTTCAGTTGTTATTAGGAAGAAGTTACTGCCCATCTCCTGGTTTGTTTCCCTCTGTGGCCTCTTACGGTACCTATAGGACGATAAAGGTTAGTGAATATTATTACACCGCTACTAAACGGTAGGTTTACCGCGAAAGAATTATTATGATTTAAAATACACAATATAGAAAATTCAGTTCGTAGATTTTATTAGTCGTCAGCTATGTACATAGTAAATACTAGGTACATAGTTTAACTACTTTTCTGGTTTATTACACTTGGCGTTTAAGGGAGACAATCGTTTTTGGACCCACTGGAAATTTTAACGTAATTTAATGAAATAATTAAAATTTACTTACATAAAGATACCAATTTATTATAGTAAATGGCTTAAAGATTTCACGAAAAGCTAACCGGAATCATGAAATCCGAAAAAAGAGGAATTGTTTTGATATTCGTGTTCTGGCTAATGTAATACGAAAAAAAACATACCTGCAACGAAGCATTTTGCAGTTTGTAATAAAGATATAAATATTTTTGAAAACAATAACTTACTTTATACATATATTACGTATTTCATATTTCTTTAATTAATTTAATGTTGTTTGGAATTGATACTCAGTAATTAACCAATACGTATAAAAAATAATTTCTAAAACTCTTGTTTGTCTGTTCACTATGCTTTTCGGGAATTACTAAAAGGATTTTCCATCAATCTTAAAGTACCTATAAATGCTGAATTACCTACAACTTATTGAACAGTGCACTAATTTAACTTACAATACTGGTGAAAACAACTATTTAGTTTCTTTTTAGGTTGTTATGATATTCATATAATAATTGTTTAACTCTCAGCATTCCTGTTAGATGCGGTAAAATTAATATCACTATTGTAATCTGTAGACTATAGGAAATAAACCGACGTGCATTTCATTAAGTTACGCCAAAAATTGTGGTGGGCCCATTCTCCATACACAAAAAAAATTATCTCCTTTAATTAAAGAATTGCTAAGTTACTAAAGAATTGTAAGCTGTCAATATAACCAAAGTTATTATTGTATTAATACTATTACTAATAGTAATTAATGCTACGAATTTTGTTGTTATAAATACATTTAAATATTTATTATTAAGTGAAAGAATTATTAAATAATTTTGGACAATAGACGGAAAACTAGGGGATAAGAACAGTTGACAACCCTGGTCTGGTGCAAGTGCGAAGAAGTGTCGCACTCACCCCAAACACTTTTTCAAACTATATAATTTGAGGTTTATGTTTTTCAAGTTGGCAATATAAGCGTATTTTGCAAGTTTTAAACGTAATAATTACATACATATGAAGCATGTAATTCAAATATATTTTCTTTGAGAAAAAAACTGATTTTTTCCTACTAGAAGCGTTATCTAGGTTTTGTAAAGGAAATATTTGTATTTCTGTTACTTTCTGCGATATAGATGCTTGCCATACTAACATCATAGTCGCACTTGTCCCAACTGATCCCACGTGTCTAGAGAATTAATGTATCCTTATTAGAGAAACAAGATTTACAAAGTTGTTGGTGCACTGTCACTCTTGATGGTCCTATCAAATAACTTGCTACTGATAATTTGGTCCCGGATTCCCATCACCATCCTATGAAACACGGCATCGTTTTGCTTCTATTTTATGCTGGTTCTCTTCACATTTTTGTGAAGAAAATATTTTTGTTAGTCGCGATATTTGAATCATTATATTTGAATCAGAATTGAAGTGTATGTCTGTTATATTTAAATAACTAACTTCTACTAAGGTCGGGGGGCTATTGCCATACTACTGAGATCTTCTATTAAGAAGGGGGGTCCATACTTCTAAGACATAAATATTTTATTTCTGTCTGTCTGTCTGTCTAATCTTCGGTATGGCTGAAATGATTGTAATAAAATAAGATAGAGAGCAATTCCAGGAGGGATTTGTTTTATGATATGGATAAAAAAGTTGATAAAACAAATGTTCGTTGTTTATCTTAAATCTAAATAATGCCACGTAAATATATACTACATAAAATAATTTATTTTTTATTTTCAGACAGTGCTAGGTGCCCTCCCGCTTGCAGTGGCAGCAGTGAACCGGGAGCCAAGTCTCCTACCCGGTATGCGATTGCGTTTCATCGCGGCCGATATCGGCCGCCCTCGGCCTCCGCTACCTTTAGATAAGGACTCTCTATCATTACGGTGAGTTTAACGATTTTGCTTCTGCTATACACTGTAGGGTCACAAATTAACGGATACACCGATTAAAAATCAAAATGGAAAGTCTTTGGTCATTGGGCTGAGGTTTTCGACGTCCCGATATCATAGTTAGACGCTGTTACCCACAGATTAATGATTTGACCGTGCTCATGGGTGCTGTAAAGTGCTCAAAAGTTGGGAATATAAAAAAGTTAATATAAGCGATAAAATCCACAAAAACGAATTTTATTTAAACTTTATGATTTCCTTTGCGATTCTTTTGAAAAAAAAATATTGTACCTGAGACGTGATACGTTCATAAATAACAGACAGACAGATTATTTAAAAAATCATAGAAATGTGTAATACAATTTACCGTCTGCACTATTTTCGCTTTTATTTTCTTCAAAAATTTTACTGTTTATTTTGCTTGAAAGTGGGGGAATTTTTTTTGTGTTACCTCATCATCCTCGAAATTATAATAATTTCCAATACCGCACCTTTTTGTAATACATATGAGAAAAATACTTACGCAAAATATGTTCTTTATTGAGTTTCAACTTTTGTAGTACATTGCCTTTTTTTAAATGTCCATGGAAATGTATTGCTTATTTTTAGTCCTACTCAATCACTTTGTTACAAAAAATATAAAATGTACCGTAATCCGCAATTTACATTTTTATAATGTGTAAATGTACATACCTATAGATTCTGCATGGTTTAATTATTTTAGATCCTTAAAATACAGTTAATACTTGACCTTTATTGATTGAATTTACTTAACAGATCCCTGATTGTACAGATTATTGCTTTCGCTTAAAAAAATTGCTCCACCAAAATGCTGTAATGAAATAAGACGTGATGAAATGCTTAATGTAATACGTGAAAATAACAAAGAGACTCCTAAACGTTTATGTTGACACTAAGTTTGTAAATTTGGCTTTCATATTCGCGCTGAAATTTCGGGTCACGAGTTCCGCGTGGATGTCTATTAGTATAATCGTTTGTTCCTTTTACGTCGTAAATCTTTCAGGGAACACTTAAAATTGTTTCGGTTTATAGTCGACTTCAAAAAAAGGTTATTTATGTATTTTTTTATTTAAAGGACCAGAAACAGGTTCACATTTAATTATTATAAATAAATAATTATATATAAAATATTCAAAACAAATAAAAAAATATCATTATGAATCAAACAGCGCTGGTCTCATTATGAATGAATGAATAAATGCATTTATTCTCTCTTCATAATAGGTATTCTTAGTGCTAAGTATTACGAAAGTGCCAGACAGGTATCTAAGTTGTGAGAGACTGGTGTCTGATGTAGGTATAAAAACCTGTGTTACAGGTCACCAGGGCTCCCCCGCGTATAAAGCAACAGTCTAAGGAATACAAATCAGAACGTAAATTATAATTAAGTCCACAAAATTAACTGCAGTAATTACAATTTCACATCAATAAGTGTGTGTACTATGAGAAAAGTAGTTGTGCGTGTGAGCTAGTTCAGGCGCGTGCGTGTTGTGTGTGTGTGTGAGTGTGTGAGAGTGATTGTGCGCGTACCTGCTGTTGCGTGAGTTAGGACTAACATACAATTGCATTTCAACCCAAAATAAAGGCAAGAAAATATGAAGACTTTAACGACATTACTATAAATTATATGGGTGACT
>DWHP01006471.1:0-11399 GCA_018247895.1 Parnassius honrathi | reverse complement strand
TTTGGTGATTCTGAGTATCAGGTACGCGACCCTCGTCGACACACTCCCAATCTTTACAACGTTGTTGACGAGAGACTAGTGGACGATAAATCCGACACCTCATTGGGGCAGATGGTCGTCCTCCCGCTGATAGAACAAGTTGCCGGACTCGAGGATTACCGTGTCCTCCCCCTCTCTCCGGACCTCGGACCTCGGGTTGGTGCTACAACTATAATATAGATGTACGGCTCTACTACGTATGAAACACATATATATATATATATATATAAATGAATATGCTAATTAACAATAAAATAACTTTAACGAACAAAATAAGTACGACACTCCCGCGCTTGCTGAATTATGAATTTAAGCAATATAATATGCAATATAATCATTATGTAGATGTTGTATGCTCTTCTGATAATCGTCAATGTCGGGGAGCGTGTTAAGTGGTACATAACGAAACTTGTGAGATGTGGTTGCGGAGGATACATTTACTTAATATTTGTAACAACTTTAGTTTAATTTCAATATTACTTAGAAATATTACAAACTGGTGTTTTTCCCGCGGTTTTCTCACGTGGACTTTGTATTAGCAATATTAATAGTTTCTTTTAGCGAAATGGAGCATCCATGGAATATGATCTGTCCTGCTGTCTTTCACAAACGTTTTTCTCGTGGTCCTTACTTGAAACGCGTATCCATATTACAGTTTCCCAAATATTTATTTTTTACAAATTGGTTTTGTGTGTTCGAGCCACGCCGTAGCATATTATGACTGCAGCACGACGATGGATCGGCTCGACCAGAAAGGACCACGACCTGGCGGAATACTAGCGTAAAATATTAGCTTAACCTCAGTTTCGTATGGTGATTCTAGAGAGCCGGAAACCCTGTTTCTCATAACGAGACATTTCATTTAGTCCCCAGCGATAATAACGCATCTTTTTTATACAATAATGGGCAAACGAGCATGCGAATCGCCTGATGGAAAGTGACTACCGCTGCCCATGAACCAGGGGAATTGAAGTTGCGTGCTGGCCTTTTAGAAAGGAGTAAGATCTTTTCTTGAAGATCCCTAAGCCGTATCGGTCCGAAAAATTTACCGGTGGTAAACGATTCCACAGAGGGGTTTTACAAAAACTCGTGGTAAAACGTACAGTGGCGGATCGCCAAGCATTCAGATAGTGTGGATGGTATCGTGAGTTTTGTCGCGATGTGCGTCCGTGAAATTTGAAGGCTGGAATTAATGCGAACAAATCCTCAGAGCACTCTCCGTGATAGATGCGATAGAAAATGCAAAGACATTCAACATTTCTTCACAGCGCCAGTGTATCGAGACAATCGGAGTGGACTCGTTCGTTGACGATTCGAGTCACCCTGCACTGGATGCGGTCAAGTGGAAGGAGCTGGCACTGGAGAGCCCCAGCCCAGAGATGGGAAAAGTATTCCATGTGAGGCCGAACCTGCGTCTTGTCAAGTTGCAAGCAGTGTGCTGGCATGAAATACCTCCCCGCTTTGCTGAGCACACCAAGCTTTCTGGAGGCCAATTTGGCCTTTTCTTCCAGATGACTACGAAATTGCACATATATGTCGACAGCGAGAATTCCGATACCGGCTAAGGCAACAATGGGAGTGCCTTGAAACTGAGGAGATACGGCAAAGGGGTTCTTTTTAGCGGTAAGCGCGCGATCTTATGTCTTTTGGCGATTGAATTGGGCTAGATTTAGTCGCCCCAATCCTAGACTTTGTTCAACAATGTCTCGAATTCAGACACAAGCTTGTTCCGGTACTCGGCAAAGATTTCCTCAGAAATATTGGCACGCCCGGTGTATAAAGCATAACCAGTGTTGTTGTTCGCATAGCAATGAATGTTACCGGTTTGCAACAATTCATTGATATGCAGAAGAAACAGCGTAGGTGCGTAGCCTTGTGGAGCACCAATGTTAACAGGCTGACGATCGGAGCACGCACCATCTACTACTACTTTGATGTTCCGATCAGACAGAAAACTGGTAATCCAATAGCACAATTTCTCATGAAGCCCGTAGGAAACTTCGAGAGAAGCGCTTTGTGCTAAACCTTCGCTTAGCCTTCGCTATATCCAAACTAACCGCCAAAGTCTCCCCTTTGGACTCGATCGCCTGCACCCATCGCTATGTTAGATAAACGAGAAGATCACCAGCTGAGCGACCGCGACAGAAACTGTACTGGCTGTCACTAAACGGCTAGTGCTCCTCAAGGTACCGCATGAGCTGCCTGTTAATTATGGACTCCAGTACTTTGGAGCAAAAGGTGGTGATGGCGACAGGCCTGTAGTTGGACGGATCGGTTCGGTAACTTTTTTTAGGTATGGGGTTTTTTTATAAGAATTGGGTGACAAACGAGCACACAATCCACTTGATGGTACGTGGTTACTGCGGCCCATAGACATCTACATCTGTCCTCGATAACGAATCAAAATGCAGATGCGTTGTCACTCGTGAGGACTAAGATGCAACGCCGTCGTTTTTTTGCTTTTCTTCCTGCTGTTTTTTATTTTACAGCATCCTTTATTTCTAATGAGTTTTGATCTTTTGTTCATTCCTCTAGTTTTTTTTAGTTTTTTTATAGTTTTTTTTACAATAGTTACAAATTTTCAGTATTCCGTGTTACCTATACTTATATATTACATTGATATCTTTACTATCAAATCTACTTATGTCTACATGACTATTTATAATTTTAATTGTTGCAATACTAAATCTATTTTACCTAATCATCATTTTTATTTATTGTTTATATGACCTTTATGTTATTAATAACTGGTAGATAACCATTACTCTAACATTTATTTAGTTTATTTTCTTTATTAATTTTTCCTACACTACTTATTGCAAATTTAAGAAAGTGAGTTCGACTGTCATTGTTGTTAACAGCTCTGTCTAGAGTGTCTTCTTTTAGCACAAAACCCATACGCAGTTCACATTCCAGTTTTGCTAATTAAAATTTAGAACATTCTAAAATAATATGTTCAATTGTTTGTGGAGTCTGACTATCACAGCTGCAGTAGGGACTTTCCGACGATTTAAATCTAAATAAGTAGGCTTTAAAACCACCGTGTCCTGTCAATATTTGTGATATTTGATTATTTACATTAATTTTACTAATCGTTTTGTATGCTTCTGTAACATTCGGAAAGAACCTTCTTGTCACGGCTCCAGTTTCTGCCTTGCTATATCTTTCTTGCTATATATTAATAGCGATTGCCCTGAGTTGGCGCTTTGCGTAGGATAGCGGGAAGCAATCATAGACCGGTGCTTGTTTGGATGTTTCAGCTGCTGACTTTGCTAATTCATGTGTTCTTTCATTTCCCAAGATGCTATAGTGAGCCTTAATCCAAAACATCTTTACATTCCCCTGGTTGATTCGAATTTCATTAATTTTGGCCAATATTTCTGCTGCTATGGGATGAATGGTGCTTGGATTTGACAAGCATTCTAGGGCCGATCGAGAGTCACTAAGTATGTTCGCCTTGTTAAAATCACGTTTAGTTTTTATAATCGTTAGTGCTTTAAGAATGGTAGCAAGTTCTGCCGCAGTAGTTGCCTAATTTTAACTTGGTTTTGTGAACCTCTTTTCCTTCCTTCCAGCAGCTTACTGTAGCGCCAACCTTACCCGAAATCTTGCTACCGTCTGTATATATTATAGGTCAGTCGTTTTTCTTCGGTGCTCGGGTTTCGTTTCGTCTTCTTGGGTGTTTATAAGGTCATGATTCCTTGACGCGTTCTGCTGGATGTGGAAGTGTAAAAGGACTAATAGGTTTTGCTAACATTCTGCCAGGGAGATGAGTGTTTTTCCTCTTTTTATTAAGTATAATCCTTTTTGATCTCGTGCTCTTAATAAATATATACTATATATATTACATATATTATAGAATAATTCTTGCTAAAGTTGAGCTGAAAGTCAATGAGGATGTACGGTGTGCTTTACAAATCATAATGCTGAACATTCTAGTTATTTTATCAAGTTTTTTTGCGTATTTGTAATTTATTTGCCTTTTTGCCCCAGGATGCGGCTGCATATAGCATTGTAGGCTCTACGACAGCGAGGTATTGTTCTTAAAATTTCTGCGTTTAATCCCCATTGAGCTCTCGCTGTTCTGGAGACTTTTTATATAATGATATTGCTCTTTTGGTGGTGTCATTTACATGTTTGACGAAGTTCAGTCTCCTATCCACAATTAGTCCAAGAATTTTTTAATTCATCAGTAAATGTTACTTTGGTGTTATTTAGTTTTAGGTTTGGTATATCATACTTATTCTTAGTGATAAGGATGGCTTGGATTTTTGTGTGCAGTAAAGTTCATCTTTCTTGATTTTCCCCAGTTTGAGATATGTTCTAGAGCCAAGTTAACTTTCTCCTCCATTTATTTTGTATATTTGCCTGAACCTATTACTATGATGTCATTAGCATACGCTTGCACATGCACGTTCCATTTTTCTGTTTCCTGTAACAAGGAATCTAGTGGAACATTCCACATTAGGGGTCCACAGATAGAGCCCTGTATGCAGACTTTACTTGTATTTTTGCTGACCTATTGTGTTGCTGTGTTGGCATATCTAAGTGTTATGGACCTTTCTGAGAGATAACTCGTGATCAAACTTAAAATCTGGATCATCGTCCTTCTTTTGTAATTCTGTGATTACGCCTCCACTCGCTCCCTCGCTGGCAACCACGCGTTGTCAAAAGCCCCTTCAATGTCCAACGAAACAAGAACTGCTATTACTTTGTTTCTCACACAATCCTTTACTGTCTCCAGGGCGTAATATAATGCATCTTCTGTACCCCTCTGTGGGACGAAACCATATTGCCAACAACTTAATTTACTATCGTGGCCAAGCTGCCATGTGAGTCTGGTAACAATTAACTTTTCCAGTACCTTTCCCAATAAAGGTAATAGGCCTACTGGATGGTATGCTTTTGCGAGAGTATAATCCTCCTTATATGTTTTCGCAATAACGCGAATGATTGCGTTTTTCCATATCTGCGGAAAATATCCTAAAGATAGACACTTATTTAATATTTTAAGGAGAATTCCTGGTTCAGCTAAGTAGGATTTAAAGCAAATATCAGCAGTCAGTCCATCTTCTCCGGGTGATTTTTTGGGGCTCATGTCCTTGAAAACAGTTTCAACTTCAGTGGCGGTATATGGTATACTGTGAGTGTATACTGTACTGTTGTTAAAGTCTTCTCTGATGCTTAATGCATTTTCCTTTACTTTTATGTAATCTCTATCGTCAGTGGAGTTGTCGTCTATTGGATAGAAGCTGTTCGCCAAAAGCTTGGTAGATTGCTCTGGGGATAAGGTATTATTTCCCGTAGCGGATTTTAGTAATGTGTCATCCTTTGCTGCTGAATTTTTACGAATATCCTTCGGGGTGCAGTTATAGCTGAGACCTTAGCACAACTAGACCTACAAATATTAAATGAAGAACAAACACCAACTTTTCATGTATGGGGAAGGGCCCGAGAGTACTCCAGCATTATTGATGTCACCACATGTACGCCAGCTCTACTGCATAAAATAACCAATTGGAAAGTGAACCATAACTTAGTTACACTCTCAGATCACCATGCGATCACTTTCGAGATAAATATCAAAAAACCAAATATAATGACACATCAAAGAACCTCAACGCGTATTTATAACACAAGCAAGGCAGACTGGGAAAGGTTCTCAATACGACTGAGAGGAGGACTAATTAATTCTAAGGTCACACATGACTTCATCGATTCCATAAGTACCCCAAAATTATTAGAACAGTACATCAACACATATACCACATGTATTCATAAATCTTGTAAAGATACTTTACCCTTATTGACGAGGAAAATACCAAAAAAGACACAATGGCGGAATAAGGAACTACAGGAGAAAAAGAGGGAGGTATTAAAGAAAAGGAGAAAAATAAAATATGCTAACGAAAGACGGGAACTGTATGAAATTGAAGACTACATATAAGCTGGAACCGATTATAAACACCTTATGATGGAAGCAATGACTTTAAGCTGGAAACAGTTCTGCTCCAGACAAGACAAGGAAAACATGTGGCAGAGCATATACAGGATAAATTCCACTCCTAACGGTGCTCAAATAGGAAATGAAGTTTAAAGTGTAACTTTAGATAACATTGTAATTTTGATATTTCTTAGTTCTTTCAAAAGGGTAAAAAAATATTTATAATAAAAAGTAAAAGTCAACATACTACAAACCGCCGAAGAAGTTTAGTCAGTTTTTACCATCCTTGATGGTGTAGTATTCCTTTTCAAGAGTAAGTGTACGAGCTAGATTGTAAATGTGGTCTCTCTGACATAGGACAAACAAAGAGATCCATAAAAACCCGCGTGAAAGAACATGTAGCTGATGTGAAGCACCGACGCTCCGGGAAGTCTGTAGTCTGTGATTATGTTCAAGATCGTCCCCACTATTACATCAGATTTGATAAACAACAAATTCTCCCAAAAGAACATCGCTTCCTACCAAGGATGATACGAGAGGCTATTGAAATTAAAAAACATACTTACTTCAATGGAGAATATGGATGGGTGCTGCCATCTGCTTGGGATCATATAATTAACAAAATTAAACTCAAACCCAAGCATATCACTGCAAGACTTCAAGATACTGTAGGCTCGTTCTGAATATATCGGATCGAAAATTAATATTCAAAAACTGAAGGTAGCCGGGCTCACTATGACATTGGGACGTCAAACATCCCAGTCGAAACGTCGGGAATTAAAAATAAGTTATAAAAAGCGATACAATCTGTAAATATAGTTTTATTTAAAGTAAATGTCAACTTTAAAGAACTTTAAAGGATAAAATAACTTCACGTCCCGAAGTCGTGGCATTAATTTTTCTATAGACTGTGTTTTCTACTTACCGTCGAATTGTAAACCTACTAATACTTTGAAGTCGATTAATGACTTTAAATGTTTTTATTAAAACCGGAAGAAATCGTTAAGTCCTCACGAATAACAGAACATATTATCCCTGCGTGGCTCTATAATAATGACAAAAGGTACTAATCGACGGGTGAGCTTTACCGGCGAGTCATCAAAACCCTGGTAAATAAAAGCTATCTCCGGGGCTCACTAGCGTTTTCAAATTTGGCTCGTAAGCTGTAAGTAATAATCGTGCTTTATTCGCAAGGGTGTTAAGAAGCTCCAAGGAGGACGATTAATCGGAAGTGGAATCGAGACATTGTGATAGCACAGCGTGGGTGCAGAATGTGTGGGGGTAAGTCAAAACGATGGAGGGGCTCCTGTTGCGTTCCGAACGGAGATCTCGGGACCCCTCGCATATGCTGATGGAGACCACCGTGGGCCATGGGGTTTCTGTTTTCCCCGCCGTGGAAGGCATCCATAAGAATTACTCCTACAATATACAAGGTATAATATCGTAGGAGTAATTCTTAAGAAACGACGTGCCGTGGGTAAAACCGCTGTAATTTTTACCGCAAACTTCTGGCTCATCGATCGATAAGGGCCTAATGGCTTCAAAAAACAGGCGAAGGTTATTCTACAGATAAATCCAATAAGTTGCCACGTAATATGAATTGTAAATAAATCGGAGAAAACAAACAAGTACGTGCCAGTGACTTTAATAAGCACGCGATTATAATACTCAATTAATTAATTCGTCAACTTAAATAATAATGTTCGTAATTATGTTTTGCATTTGGTTCAATGTCGATTACACGACCTAGTTCATTGTTTTTGTGCAGTTTGTTTAATTGCGTATGAAATTCTACGATCCTCATTTATTTTTTTCATCAACTGGTTTTAGAACATTTCAAAATATACGTAGTAGGGCCATGATATTATAGTTATAGTTGGTTCGGCTCGTCCGGGAAACGACCACGCTGTCAGAAAATACCAACGTAAAACAGCAGCTTAATGCTGCTGTTTTGTATCTTGAGTGTAGAGAATCGGGGACCCTTTTACTGGAAACGAGGCATGTGTAACTTTTTTAAATTTGGTATTTATTTTATCGTATCCTATGAAGAAGAACTTCAATCTTAGTGTTTAGTGGTGAGCATCTGCTTTTTGATTCCTAATCGAGGATGGATGTAGATGTCTATGGGCCACACCATCTACTTACTGTCCGGTAGACTGTGTGCCCGTTTTTCACCCCTATTCTTTAAAAATATATACAAGTTTAAGTACATATTATATAGATGTTTCAAGCACGCTCGTAACTGATTCGAACTCAAGATGATCACTAGTACGTAGGTGCTGTACGGTGCTGTACTGTACAGTATTTGCACTTTTTTATAGGATAAGGGTGACAAACGAGTATACAGTCCACCTGGTAGGAAGTGGTTACTGTGACCCATAGACATTTACATCTATCCTCGATTACCATACAAAACACAGCAGCGTTGAGCTGCTATTTTACGCTGGTATTCTGTGAGAGCGTGGTTCTTCCCCGGTCGAGCGTCATAAGTTACGACACAAAGTGGGAATGTAACAGATACGCAGTAGCATCTGAAGCGTGATAACTATGGCTAGTATCTCACCGATGGGGCTATCTTTGGGAAAGCTTTTGTGCAATATAGTGGACTTTTAAATCGATTAAAAACTACTTTATTTGCTAATCGAGGATAAATATCAATATGGGTCACAATATTCACTTACAATTTTGGACCCTGTGAACGTTCGTCTCCTTTATTTTAATTAAAAAAAAACTCAGTACCTGTATGATTCGAACCAACATCCGTACTTATTTATCACGTACTATGCTTACTCATGGTCGTTAGATATGACAACCGTTTTAAATACGTCATATTAAGTTTAATCGAGCGCACATCGATTTGGTGAAATTCAGGCATAGCCATTGTTTCTTTGAAGTTAATGCATTGATCACGGCGGCGTTCATGTCATGTAACTGTACGTCCACAGTTAGGTGCGAGAGGGATGGAAGATGTTGGCGCTAAGAGCGAGAAGGACGTAGCGCCGATCAATTTGTTCGCGGGCAAGTGGAGTGTGAAGCACGGTTAGGGTTGTCACGATTTATTTTTGTTTTTGTTACTGACTGTCATTGAAAACTCAAAGTCGATGATAATCGTTAACGACTGAGTTCTGTCTGTTGTTTCAATTCACTGGCTATGCGAAGAGATGTTGCATCACTTTGCATTTCCTACCAGATTTACCACGGCAAGTGCTCTGACGAATTATTCGTATTAGTTTCAGTCGCTAGATTTCGCCAATACACAACGAAACAAATCTTAGGATATCACCAACATGCGTTTTACTAGGAGTTTTCTCCTTCTCACGACTTTTTGTGGAATCTTTTACCACCGGCGATTTTTCCGGACCGATACGACTTAGGGACTTACAAGAAACGAGCTTACTCCTTTATAAAAGTCCAGCAACGCACCATTCCTCTGGCGTAACGCCATCCTTGCATGCTTTGTTGCATGCTGCATGCAAAAAACATAGATTAATACGATTCCAACGAGAATCAACGTCATTATTTTGCAGCAGTGTACTACATAGATTTTACATATATGGATGTTGGCCAAGGCGCACAACCGATGTCTCTTTCATCGGTGGTTACTTCTGTAACTGATCTGAACAATTTATTTTATTTAGTTTAATTCAGAAGAAGCGACAATCGTTCAAGGAGGCATGTCATAAAGTTTAGTGTTGTGCGATTGGGCAAGGTAGGTGGCAGCAACTGGATGTGTGAAGCCAAAGATCGAGCTAAGTGGCGCACCCGGCAGAGGCCTATGTGCCTATATACGTCCCACTGCTGGGCACAGGCCTCCCCTCATTTCTGAGAGGGTTCATATATAAATGCATAAAATACCTTAGAGGTCGGGTGTTAGCTCTAAAATTTCATATTACGCCAGCAATCTGAATTCGAATTCTGCGGGCACCACAATAGTCTTAATTCGAAATATAAGACGTGGCGATTTACTACGTGCTCTGAACGTGAAAATTGTAAATTGAATGATAAGTGCTGATTGCCTTCGCCACATAATTCTGGTACTTGTGAAGCCAACGCGTAATGAAGGAGAGCGGTGGACGCTTTTCTTCACTAAAGTCCTTCAGGGAAAAAAAGAAGCACGTGTCCGTCAACGGGATATACGTAGGCTGTTATTTTAGGTTTTTATGGTTAAAAACTATTATTTATTTACTCATGTGTGATTGCATGCATAGCTGGAAGCTTGTCGAAAAGATGAATGTAGCCTGGAAATATCCGTTTTTTATAGCAATGGTGACAACCCTACGCCAAACTTGATAGTGCATGACGCATCGCACGCACACACGCGAACTGCCACACAACATGCAACCGCATCGGCTACTTCCTGCATTACTACGGCATCCTTGTAAGGCTGGATGGTCAAGGCGCTATTGACCCTTAAGAAGCTTTATTACATCTTTAAAAAAAGAAATTCAACGTTGTCGTAAATTATTGATGAAAGTTTCCGATGCAATTATTTGTTCTTTTTCGGATATTTCCTTTTAGATCTTACGTTATATGGTGTTGTGGTATGTAATGGTATGTTTGTAGGTAGCATACTGTTGTACTTGTTTGTAGAAGACATAGGTCTCGGGTTGAAATGTTAGTCGATATTTAGTTTTATTGGTTGGTGGTTTTAGAACTGATACCCTCGCTCTGAAATATTGCTTTTCATCATAAGTCACCATATGACAAAAAAGTAAACAGTCTGTATATAGAACGTGTCAAGCACACTGGGACTTATACGTCTGTGCTCGACAGTGTGATGATGATTAATGAAACCTCTCAGACACCCCTCTGAAAGGTTTCATTCATCATAATCAACTTCATCATCACTGAAAGGGTTATGGAGCAATTATACTCTACCGCGGTGCTCCAGTGCGTGTTGTCCGCCTTCACATATCTCTGAAACATTTTATTCCTCAGAAATCCTGGTTTCCTCGCGACGTTTTCGGCACCAAAAATTTTAATAATTTATGCAGGCGATGATCGAACCTGGGTTGATCGCGTGTTGTGAAAATTAGAGCGAGCGCCTTCCCCTGAACTACCACATCTCTTAAAATCAGATACTTGTTTTCGTGGAGTTATGGTGGTGAAAACCTGGCTTTCTATATTGCGAATATTCTTTGAAAACGACATTTGTTTCTAGAATATTGACTACTATTGTTTAGCTATTCATTGCAATGTTATGGGAAAGGAAATTGCATCGTTTCACACAAGGGAGTCATGTTTAGTGCCATACTACAAAATTGTTTGTAATATACAAAACCTGACTTCCGTCAAGTTTAAAAATTTTACTAAACAAAGATTGTATGAATAGCTGTTATAAATCATAATATTAAGGAATTGATAGATGTCAATAACCAAAACAAAACTATTTCTAATTTGTTTTCTGTTGTTAATT
>DWHP01006470.1:0-11401 GCA_018247895.1 Parnassius honrathi | reverse complement strand
ATAGAAGAAAGAAAATAGTCTCAGTGGTTTTATTCTCCACCAACCCAGCACACAATTGTGCCTATAGGGCACATTTACTTTACTAGTATTTATGTATGTAAATAACAACGCGGACAGGCACGCCGTAGTCATTAGCAGCGCAACAGAAATAAAAGTTAAGCTTTTAATTACAAGAAAAGGCCGTCTTCCTACTTAAAAAAATAGAAAATTTCCACATAATAACTTAAGAGGTCAATGTTATCGGTTACGACTGCAAAGTTATTTTTGAACTTTTGCTGTGTAAACATTCTGGCCGTGAAAAAACTGCCATTTAAATAAAATATGTAAAGAAGGGTAAACAAAGAAAAACAAAAACGAAACAACTGGCGGTATTGGTTGACACTACACACACCAATAATATTTTTATACCTACTTCTTTTGAAGTCAGTTAATTAGAGTAAACGGAGTGAATAATGCCAAAGATAAAAATGTTTTGTGGACGCATTGAATTAAAGAGGGATGTGGCTTTCTTATTGCAAAAATATTGCCAACTTCACGGTATCGTTTTGCGTGATTTGCTAATTTTCGTTCTTAAACGTGCAAGAATTCCTACCTCCTACTTGAAATACGAATGCCATTAACAATTCATATTATTTAAATTAATCAGGTTTACTTTTGGTTATAATTTCGAATAAATTATTGTCCACTATTATTGTATATGATAGGAAAATAAAATTAATATAATGCTTTAGTCTGTGTATCCCACAGTTTTATATGAGAGTATATTTACGAAACCCAATTACGTTCACCAGTTTCTCATTGTGCTAGCAGGATAAATTTAAAGAAATTCAATGTAGCATATGATACCAAACGTTCAACAAATCGAAACGGCCATGTTACAGTCAGCGCTCCTAATCGCCGTCTTTAAACATCTGCAACTAAGCAATCATATGTGCATTACCAGCCTTATAGAAATGATTAGGGAGTCGTTTTTTGAAGGTGCTTAAGTCATATCAATCCGGAAATGTTCGGAGTGTATTTGACAAAGGTCCATAATTATTTTTTTGTTTTTTCTACCAATTTTACCCAATCATACTTTGTAAAATGGGCACATGTTTCAACGAATATAGAAGAAACAGTCCAAAAATTAAAGACACAAAATTACGCACAGTAAGCTCCTGAAATGGCGGAAAATTGAAATTACGTAGTAGTTTTTTCAGCGCGGCCTTGCATATGAGTTTTTATGCCTACATAAAATTTATGTTGCCCTTTGTCAACGTAATTTCGATTAAAAAAATAAACTCATTTTATTCATGATTTATGTAATTTAAGGAATTTTTAAAATAAAAATTTAATTAAACAAATAATATATAATTTATTGAAATAAATAAAAAAAATAGTGATTCGATTATTTGAATATTTTTAATGATTATTTGAATATTATTGCCGATTATTCCCAAAACAATAAATTTTAATCATCCAAACACTGCAGTAAGATACGTAGCGACATATCATTGAAACGACATCAGGTAAAAAACGTTGATACTGATTATTTTTTAATATTTTACTTAGTTTGGAAGAGTCGAATTTAAATTAGTGATAAAAAATTATACACGCTGTAATGAAATATAGATAATTTCATAATTCTTTGGATTTACGTAAAGGGTTATTTTATATCGTGTGAGTACGCTTATGCAAAGTTATTGCGGAATGATTAATGTGAAACGTCAAAAGATATTTCTTAGATTTGGTTGACTATAGTAAGAAAAGATTATTCCAAGGACATCTTCGTACCGGCAAAAACAGGTAATAAAACAATATCTTCTATGATGGAACACTCATTTTCAAATCCCGAAATTTACGTCAATTCATTGATTCTGTTCTCCGAGAATGCTTTATTAGTTGGTAAGCTTACATGCAAATGTTTCCGTTTCACATGCCGCTTCCGGTAACCAACCTAATTTCATACTTTGCACACTTATAAATGTAGTCGAGAGCTCGGAAATTTTAAATCGTGATTGAATTAATAACGGTACCGTACAGTACTGAAACATTGAACAAATACCATGTACTTGAAAAAGGCATGATATAGGTTTTTTTAAAGTTTTGAATGCAACGCCAGTTTTTAATCACTTATTAACAAATAATACATAATAGTAAATGCAATATTTCAGCGTACCAATAACATAAAAGATATAATATTATCTCTTAAAATCATAAAATAGAATAAAATATCTTTTATTTCTTTAAGAGTAGACTGCAGTTCATAATAGTTCTGAAGGTGACAAGCCAACCCATGGTATGTAATGTAACGCTCCGTAAATATCTATCCTAGACTAAAAATCGAAACGTAGATGCGTTGTCATCCTTAAGGACTGAGATGGAATCAAAACAGAATGAAATAAAAAAGAACGTGCTTATTGTAATTTCGTTCAAGAATGTAAAGGCTCTATTTATTCCATCCATCCATTTCAGCCAGAAAAAACCACTGCTGAAAATATTCCTCGCCCGTACATCGCCTCATGCGTGGGATTGTGCTGTAGTTGTCACGCTTGGCAGGCAGGTTGGCAACCACAGTTTTTTATAATTTTCAGTAGTGATCGGGAAGACGCTGCTGTCCACCTGCAGTACAGCTTCCTTCTGTCACCTAATACGACAGCCACGGGGACGATATGGGGTAGTGGGTATTCTTACACCGCCACTACGTGGTTGTGACAACTTTCGCTCTTTTGAGTCAATAGAATACCTAAAAAATCCTTCGCCATTTCTTCTCCAAACGGAGGAACATCATTTGTAAAGGGTAATAAATTAAATATAAACATGTTGTGTTTGATATAAGAAATTTTATTTTCTTGCTTACTCTCGCACCTTTGGCATTGATCTCCGTCGTTATTCATTTTTCTGTAATATTCGTTCATTCATTCATGACAACCTATCAGAATTCCACTTAACATAGGCTTCTCATCTAGATTGTTTTACAATATTTGCCGTATGTTCTTCACATAATATAATAGTTGGTACACCTTACATAAGATTCAAGTTCTTTTTACAGTTTCTATTAGTCGCCTTTTACGACACACATCAAACGTAATGTGGTGATAGATAGTCTCATGCCGCAATAACATGGTACTCTTACAATATATTACTGAATGTTTAAGTTCTAAATACATTGAAGTTGACAGGGTCATAAAAAGCGACAGAGAGAAACAAACCAGGAGATGGTCAGCAACGTCTTTTCAAAAGCAACTAAAAACTAAAACTGCAGATTTTCATCCGCCTGCCAAGCCTGCTGCCAACTTAGCAAATATCCTCATGAGGCAGTGGATTTTTGATAAGCCGTAACGGGGCACTGAAGTTATTTTACATATAGCTATCACTGAAGGCAATTACAAGAATTATGTTAAATTCGTTAACTGAACTGTTATTAATCTAGATTGGGTAACTAATATTTTAATAATCGATCTATACCTTCCCAAATTTTCTACGTCATTAACTATGCGCATGTCAAAATATAGAAGATAATAATTCAGTTTATCGAATATAGCCGCATTATAAGCTTCCTACTCGTTAAACTTAAATAATTTTATATGTCAAATACTTTTAATGAACTACAGAGGACATATTTTCATTCCAAAACAATTTCCCCTCTAGTTAATAGATGTTTGTTGATTTTCTTTTGAAGTTAACTTTGAAATTCGTTATAAATTTAATTATTCTAGGCAGAATAAATCTATACGACTGATAAATTCATAATACTTGCTTGCTTGCTGTAATGTAGCCCAAACTATTGTATATCTATACAAGACTGTACAGTTTAATACTGAGAATAATCAGCATGTCTTTACATTGAACCCAGTAAAAATAAAAATTGATACAATGTCGGACGTAACAAATATTTTGACTCAAAAAATACACGAGGTGGACGTACTTATCACTGACGTACACGTTAACTCCAGTCCGGACACAAAGGAGGGTTCAATTTGTACCCCGGGTACTTCGATCAACATGGTATTGTTGATCGAAGCCCGGGTAGGAGAGACACCTGTGTCTCGGTTTCAAAGAGCAAGGCCGGCTTCGCCATTTCCAGATGGTAGTGGACGGCGTTAAGGTTTGAATGAAGTCCCCTGATGTTGCGGAAATTCACGGATAGCATGGCAGGGGGCGTTTTTGACTTATGCTCCGTTTGCCCCGAGCAGATTTAGTCTCGTGCGGAATTTTGCATCTCCCTCTCAGAATACGCGTGGCAGCCTGAGCACCCCCGCTCAGGAGTGGAGTAGCTTGGTCGTGGATGCTCAACGAGGGATTCTCCAGTGGTGCTAGTACCCTCCCGGTAGTCTTGTATTTAATTCCGCTACCATATTGATAAGGGAGCGGGAATTGGGCCTCCGGCCACCTGCACTCACCAGACGAAACGTAGAAGCAAAGTCTTCACTTCACGCTGGTCTTCTATGAGGTCGTGGTACCACTCCGGTTTTATTAATTTACAAAAGGCTTTCGACACTTTAGAACATAATTTCTTGTAGAAAGCATTGGATGAATGTGGTATACGCGGTCCTATTAACAGGTGACTAAGCAATTATATGCATAATATGAAAATAGTGACAGTCATTAAAAATAGAATATAGAAATAAAGGAAAATGTAAAGTCAATTGTAGTACTGGATCTGTATATGGACCAGTGGGCTATATAATGCATGTTAACAGTATATGTAAAGTACTTGAACAGTGTGCTGTTTTCATGTATTCGAATGACATGTGCAACGTTTATGCTGACAAAAATCAAGATAGTTATGCAACCACAAGACGTATTAATTAAGTAGTTATAATTGTAATTGTGTTAAGAAATAAAATAGATTTTAAAAAATAGTTTTTAAAAAAACATTTTACGTTCCCGTGATCTTGACTAGATGAAATGGAGAAAAACATACAAAGTGATTTTAAAAGCATAACTAAGCAGTATCGAGACAATTTAATAATTATTAACACAGCAAAAACTAAAGGACTACATATGTCATCACCGCATAATATTAAAAATGTAAAAAAAAGTAGGATAGTGGGTCACTTATATTAATGTGTACACGACGATATGTTTAAATGGGAATTTACAGATTTAGAATTTGTAAAAACAATTAAATACCTAAGCTTAACAGAAATATGAATTGGGGTAGCCATATAGAACAGGTGTGTAATAAATTAAGTATTTTAAGTAAATTCTATTTTTTTGAAGAAAGTAACACCTAAAACCGTACTGTATCATTGTTAGAGTAGAGTTAGAGAGTTTGGGTCAACGTTACAATATGGATTAGTAGCATACGGAAGAACATTAACAACATATTTAGATAAATTAAAGCAATTTCATATTATATTTACGAAAAAATTAGTAAACCCAAAAGCTAAAAGTAAATTTAGGGATAGTTATGAGCAGCTCTTCCAGGAGTGTAACTTATTATTTAATATTAATATCATTTGCTAAATGTGATACGTATTATACAATCTTATGTGACGCATTGCGTAGGTTTATAAATAAGAATACACGCAGATCGCATAAAGTAATAATATTACAATATAAATGGGCTTATTATTATGGTAAAAGAACGTGCGTGTGTGTGCGCGTGCGCGTGCGGACACGCGAGCGCGCGTGTGTGTGTGTGTGTGGGTGTGTGTGGGTGCGCGTATGCGTACATGCAACATTTATGCATATATGAAAAATACCGTTGTCCTTTAAATTACTGATTAATATTCTATTAATACTATTTGTTTATGATATTTCAGGTAGTACTTATACATATTTGTATTAAGCTTAACTTTATTTTTTGCATGTTAGGAAGTAAGAGAGCATTTTTTTCCGTCACCAAACTCTGAGTAGTTTCGCAGACTATAAAACTGTGACTGTGTGCATTTTTATTATGTTAAAGTAAATAAAAAATAAATGTGTTGCATCGCATTGCCCTCGTCACCCTAAGACGAAAAGGCGGAACGTCTCGAGCCGAGAATTACTTAGAAAGTGTTCTTCATATGATTTGTAAATTAATTTTATTTAAATATTACAAAAGGGTCATTCATAATGGTGAAATGTCTAATAGACACGTTCTATGGTAATTTGCGTCTGCCCCAGAGGAATTAAACAAATTTTGAGTCCTTATTATTGGCCCATGCACCTTACTACATAAATGTCACGCGCCTCCCTTAGCGGTTCTCTGCCCTTCCCCCTCAATGTGAGGCGCGCTCCCTGCTTTTAAAACCCTTGGTTAAGAATATTTTCGTTTCAAATAGGAAAATATTTGCTAATAACAATAAATGTATACACGTCCATTATTTTAGCTCCACTGTTTTTACCATCAGAATCCACCAAAATTAGTTGACATGTGCTGTCATATACCGCATAATCTATGAGATATTATAGATGTGATAGAATGTGCCGTATAGCAAACATATTCTTAGGTGAGAGAGAATGGAAGCTTCATTCGCGAAGCTTCGGTACTCTCGTTTAATCTGGTATAAAATCGCAATTAACAACCTTAGGGATGTCAATATCCGCATTAGAGCTCAGGGTCAGTTTAGAATTAAATTTATGGCTACCGTCTAAATTTTGTGTACGCTAGTCATTGCTTAAAACCCTAATTTGCCAACTACTTCCGTTATTTGATTTTAAGCCACGTCATGTGTGTACATTTTATAAAGCAAAAAGTGCTGCTTGTGGTGGACTTGTGCTTGGGGGCTTGGGTTTGTTATGCAATTTTAAACCTAATAGACCATGCTTTGATTACGTATGGGCCTATTATTTTTCATTTAGAAGTTACCTTTTTAAAAATGAAAAGTATTGATCGTTATAAAAATGACAAGAAAGAGAATACCTGTGAAATTTCCTTCAGCGTTTGGTCTTCGAACAGAGGATGTTGTCTTTTGACAAACTAATCTTGCGTAGAAATATAAAAGTTGTCATTTTCATTTTTTCGATTTATTATAATAAAGCCTGAAAGGAATTGTATATTTTATATTTTATAAGCGAGTTTTGGAGTCAGTGGTAGGTGGATTCCGTCGTGCATGTTGGCAGACTACATAATTGGCGGAATATTTTTAATTTCCAGAGTTAACCAGAGTAATAATGGGCCACAGCTAGGTCGCGGTAAATCATTTATATGCTTAAAACTACAATTTTATTGGTGCCAAATAATTATTCTACTACATTTGTTAACATAGCAAGAAGATAATGTGGATCTCTTATTTTAAATTTTAAAGTTCAAGTTACCGTCAATTTTTTTTCATATTCTGGAAATGAATAGCATTTAGGACTATTATTAACATGTGAGCAAAATAAAAATAGCGAACAGTTAGGCTTTTGTAAATACGGGTTAATTGAATTAAATAAAAAATATTTTTTGAGTTCGAATCTCGCTGGCATCACTGAAGTTTGAAGTTGGTTTCTGCAATTTTAACTGAGGGTGGTGGTGGTGAAGAAATTATTTTAAGGAAACCTGCATGCAGATTTCGGAGATAGGCTAATTCTGCCAACATTTAAGTGCAGTGCGGCAGGCAAACTGTTTCTTATCTAGGTTCTTCTATAATGCAGACAAGAGTTTTTATTATAATAAAATTCATAATACGTCATAAATTTAACATTATTTGAAGAAATAAAGGATTAGGAATATTTGATCTTCATTTAATTAATGCACTATCCCTGTTGGACCTCTTCTACTGCTGCTCTCTCATCCGCACCGAGAACAAGTATCCGTTGACGCCCCTCTTGGCTTCAGGAATCATTGTCTAGTCCAGAATGTGGTACCGCTCACGCTTACATCGCGGTTGCATTCTACAGGCCGTATTTGACATTATAGGTTGGCCGATTGGGATAGGATGCATTCTTTTTTGTACCCTAATCTTGGCGGGTTTACTTCTCTCCAGATGATCCCAACTTTGTTGCTGATTATGTGGCTGTTGTGGTACTTCAGGGTATAGAACTTTCTGTTCTATCTTCTGTGGTGTCCATCGGAAGCAGATCTCAGCCATGTTTTGGTCGCTACTGTAAAACAGCATAACGCCACAAACAGGAGCGCTACCAGGCCGCATCAACATCCTTAAAAATAAGTATAATTCCGTCTCCAGGTCCTTCAAGAGAGTTACTGACAAAGGCAAGGTCAGAGCACATCGGCAGAATTGGTAAGAGACTAATTCGTCTTCCTTCGGGAACCTTGCATTCTGGTGTAACGTCATACACGTGAATTTCTGTCAGCCATCTCTCCAATCTCTGCACAGGGAGGACGACTCACTGGCCCATGTCGCAAAGGAGAAAGCCGATCTGTTAGGCTCTATCTTTGCGTCCAACTCGACTCTCGATGATAATGTGGGAGTAAGACACTGCTGACCGTCTGGCTGTGTGAGTGCTCCATTCTGAATGTGCAGTTTACATAGCGCTCGGTTCGCAAACCACTCTTCTTCCTAGTCGTCAATTAGTGGAGTGGGCCTGATGGAGGCCCTCCCATTGTACTGAAGATGTACGATCTTGAGTTGGCACTGGTTTTAAAGTGTTTTTTTCGATAATCCTACTTCCAAGGCGCAGTCCCAAATTCTTGGGATACATCTTTGATCCTGCAGTCTTTAGCAGATTTAACAGCATACAGACAACTTAACAGACAGATCTCCAAATAGATGCGACGGGACTTATGCATCTTCAATACAACTCGTATTGAAGAGGCCATTGAGCGGAACCAGGGCTCCAAAGTCTTTGCCAGATATCTGTCTGCCAGAAGGATTCAACCTTTAAAGCTAAAGATCGAGTGTAGGAGCATCGTTTCCGGGACACCTGAGAATTTGAGTGAGATTGAGAGATTATATGGGCAGCTGTACACGTTATCATTGGAGTCACACGCAAGTGTGAGTAACGATCCAAGAGGAACTCTTATCCGACGCTATTATGATGATAACCCGGATGTCAGTCTGAGCAAGATTAGAATGGCTCTGCAGCACCCTAAAAACGGCAAGTTATCGGGCAAGGATGGAATTACAGCGGATCTTCTGAAAGTGGGTGGAGAACCGGAACTTGAAGTCGCGGAGCAGAAGTGCGGTGGCTTGTTCTTGATGAAAGGTGACAAAGCTCTCTTGAAGAAATACAGACTGATTTCGTTCTGAACCGCGTCTACTTGCTGTTTTCGAGAGTCATTACGAACCGTCTCGCACTCAGATTTGACGACTTCCAGCCTCCCGAACAAGCCAGTTTCCGAAAAGGCTTTTGTACCATAGACCCCATACACACCATTCGACAAATCGTACAGAAGACCAAAGAGTACAATCTGCCACTTTGCCTGGCGTATGTGGACTGTGAGAAAGTCTTTGATTCTGTAGAAATTTGGGCGGTGCTGCAGTCCCATCAGCGGTGCCAAGTTGACTGTCGGTATATCGAAGTGTTGAAGTATTTGAACAGTAGGGCTCGATGGCTGTTCAAGTACAGAACCGGAGTACGAAACCCATCCAATTGCAGAGATGGGTAAGACAGGGTGACGTTATATCCCCGAAACTCTTCACCGCTGTACTGGAAGACGTTTTGAAGCTACTGGACTGGAAAGCATACGTTATTAACTTCAATGGTCAGTTCATCACTCACCTTCGATTTACGGACTATATAGTCTGTAACGGCAAATTTGCTGGAGGGCCTAAGCACTACGCTCAATGTTCTCAATAGTGTCTCCCAACGCATAGGTATTAAGATGAACATTGACAAAACAAAGATCATGTGTAACGTCCATGTTACACCTATGCCGGTTGTTGATGGGAGGTACATTGACGATCATCAGCTTATTTGTGACCGCTGGTACGGTTTTCGTCGGGGTCAATGAGCTGGTGATCTTCTGATCTACCTAACTCATAAATTGGCGGAGGCAATACAGTACAAAACCATTAGTTTGGATGTAGCGAAGTGTTTGGTTTCGCAAAAAGCGCTTCTTTCGAAGCTTCTTTCCTATGGTCTTCCCGAGAATTTTCCAATGGGATCACCTGTTTCCTGATCGGAGCATTAAAGTAGTAGTAGTAGACGTTACATGCTCCGATTACAATCCTATCAACGCTGGTGTTCCACAAGGATACGTTCTATCGCCTACGCTGTTCCTTTTGTATATCAATGATATGTTTCAAGCCACTAGGATTCATTGCGATGCAAAGGACAGCACGTTATGTTTTTTTAAACCGGCCGTGCCGTTATTTCTCGGGATCACGTCATCGAAAACCGAAGTCTGAAGTGGAGTCGTTGTTAAACTATGTCTCCGATTGGGGACGACTAAATCTAGTCTAGTTTTACCCTCAGAAGACACGGGTTTACTGCTAAAAATGACCCCTTTGTCGTATTTATTTAATTTCTCCTAGCAGTCTCAGCTAACATCGGAACCCTAGACATCGACATATCGAATGAGGTGCAGTTTCGTGATCACTTGGAAGAAAAGGCTAAATTGTCCTTCAAAAAAGCTTGGCGTGCTCAGCAGAATGGGATATTATTTCATGCCGGTGCACTACTTGTGTGCTAGTTGATATAAGGCGCAAGTTTGGCGTCACATTGAATACTGATCTAATCTCTGGGACGGAGCACTCCTGTACACGTTTCTTCTACTTGACCACATCCAGCGTAGAGCGGCTCGAATCGTTGACGACTGAGTTCTTTCTGATCGGCTCGATTTACTGGCGTTGCGAAGAGATGTGGCATCCCTTTGCATTTTCTCATCCCCGTGGGGGAGTGCTCTGAGAAATTGTTAGGATTAATTCCGGCCACCAAATTTCACGAACGCAAATCGTGACTAAACTCACGATATTATCCACACCATCTGGATGCTTATCGGTCCGCCACTGCGCGTTAAACTAGGAGTTTTTTCCCCGTGGAAACTCTTTATTTAATCGTTTACCACCGGTGATTTTTCCCGACCGATATGACTTAGAAAGGCCGGTAACGCCACTACAATTCCCCTCGTATTGCAGTTGTTCGTGGCCAGCGGCAATCACTTACCATTAGGTGAGCCGGTCGTATCATCTTCTATATAAAAATAATAATTCACTCTTGAATTTTTAGAAGAGATTAATAAATTACCATCGGATTTAGAAACAAGAATGCTACACTACGCCCCGTACCAACAATTCCAAAAATAAGACACAGCCCAGTCTTGGGACGTAGCTGGGCTGTTATTTTAGCTGTACTTAAAGAACTTTTTTAAAATCGAATGCAATTCAAGATTGCTTAAATACGTGATATTTTTATAAATACTAAAAACGATGAATTAATTAAATTTCACAGTTCCAACAACGTCGAGCTTTCCTGCTTCCGGTAGAAAAGCGGTCTGCTTTAAGCTTCCTCATAAATAACAATGTTTGTCGCTAACTTTTGTTTAAAAAGTGTTTTATAGAAATAGCATGGCAGTTGTTTATGTTTTTTAATTTGTGTAATACAC
>DWHP01006469.1:0-11401 GCA_018247895.1 Parnassius honrathi | reverse complement strand
TGGTAATATAATATATAATATTTTTTTTAAATTAGGCATAAAACTTAAAAGTTGTATTAAATTTTCGATAATTGTTATTTTCATTATGCTAAACCAATTCGCTTTACCATCTACTTTATTTAGGGCAACTTCACCATACATATACCATTAAGCAGGATTAACGTCAAGCACTGGCTGTTGTCAGGAGATGGATGGCAGCATCGTCTTCTTAATAACGACTTCAAATAATAAACTGCTGTTGCCAATTTACTTTACAAGCGTGGCAAATATGAATCCCTCCTATGAAGTAATCTTCGCCTTTGTTTAGCAGTGGATTTTAAAAGGCTGTTACAGTAATTAGCTGTTAATAAGTAAAAAAATGGAAACGGTAAACAGGTAGATAGTTAACGGATATTTTTCAACGCTGCGATGTGCTGCAGCCTGCACTTTTCCGCATAAAGCTTCATCTTTAAGAAGTACTTCAAGTTGGCAGATCGCAAACACAACAACAAGCGGTTTTTTAAAGAATAAAATTAAAAAAATATACGATAATGTTTACCGTCACATTTGCAAGAGTAAACGTGTTCGTGTGTGTGCCCTCGGCCTAAAATCGTTTTCAGGAACGAAGGAAGGTATTTTTTTTCTTCAAAAGAAGGGGTGGAGGTTTACAAATCGACTGTATGTATTTTATGTATGTTACGCGATATTCTTATCAATTGTAAACCGATTTAAATTTTTTTAAATTAAATAGCATATAATTCACGGTGGCACCAATGAAATATAACCAACTGGAAACGACCTTCAGATAGCTATATTCCATAGTCTACTAAAATAGTAAAAAAATTCAATATAAACTAAAAACCGACTTCAAAAAACCATAAGAGTAAAATAATTTCCCATTCGGAAGTTGGTGCTTTTATTTTTTACAATTCTTAGCACCGACGTCTGTCTGTCTGTCCTTCGAAGTTTGCTTTTACATTGTATTCTTATTATTAATGGTTAATTTCGCTTATGTCAAAAGTTGCCTTGGCTCAAAAGAAATCGACAGACAATCATCAACTAAAATTATTTCAAAGTAAACTCTTTGAAATGAAAAATAACCTCGCTTATTAACTTTAAGCTCATCAACAACCTTTCATTAGCTGAATTTCACAAATTTAGTAATAATATACCTCAACCCTCTATGACAGAGAGGAAATTTTCATCGGAATCGAGTTTGAATTTTCTTACCATTACAATCCCTAAGGCTCACATGAGCTAAACTCTATCCAAGCAATTACTTTCCTTTTAAGCAAATTAACAAGCTGGCTGTAACAATTGAAATTCAATCCAACCAAATCTGTATGTAAATGTATTGTAATTACGGGCCGATATTCGTATTACAATTTCTATGTTGATTAGCCGTGTAACTGCGAAATTTACGCTCGCTAACGGTTGTTTCCGCTGTAGTTGAATTGTCATTTACTAGTTTGATATTTTAAATGATATACTCTCGAAGGCGTCTTCTACACATGTAAATAAAATTGAAATGTCTCCTTGTAATATCGAAACATCTGTGCTTTTATTAAGCTGAGGAGGTTTTTGCATGCTATTAAGTCCTCATACTATTAATTCTTTGGTCCTATTAAGACTTGTATAAACATTTTTTTTAAATTTTGTCCATCTGTTATCTTGCTGTGTGTATGAATGATATGAATCGATTGTGATGAAACTTGCCGAACAGATAATGAGCAATGCCAGGACTAATCTAAATTACTTTAAAAAAACCTAATAATGACCCTACATTAATAGATTCCACACAGGCGAAACCGGGGTGGGTCTCTAGTAAATAATAACATACATAATGTGTTATGTATGGTGAGTAACAAGAACCGAGTACCATTTTGTACCGGTAGCCAGGCAACCCATGTTAATCCTCGAAGATGAAAAGGCATCTGCATTTTCATACTTAATCGAGCATAAATGTAGCTTGTCCTTGAGCCAAAGCATCCACTAACTGTCAGTTGAAATGTTTACTTGTTTATGTTCTACAATTTTATAGAAAAGTATACAAAACTAAATAAAACATAAAAAACTATAAAAATCGTTGTAGTATTTTTTCTTCAGTTTGTTCATATAGACAACGAATGAACAAAGTACAGTAGTACGCAAAACTAGAGCCGTAGTTGCTCAGAGACTAAACGCTTATTAGAATTGTTTATGATAATTTAAGCGACAGTAGTCTAATGGCAGGGCACGGATCGCGAGCTCAAGAGGTCGTAGGTTCAAATCCGCCCATTGACTACTGTGGTGAACCACGTCTGACTCAAGCGTTTCAAGCTTAATAGGAGTGGTTAAAAGGAATATTAGCAATGTTAATTAATAAGATTACTAATACTTATAAAAAAAACTTTTGCTTTACCACCAGCTCAATGATAAAGCAGAACTTAAGTAAAATTAAAAAAGTCATTGTGGGGAAACCCAGTTTGTGTAAAATATTTCGAAGACATGTGAAGTCCGACAGCACGCCTGGGGTAGGCCGCGGGTCTGATTTTCCCAAAAACCTGTCAGAATGAGAGAAGTTCCACGCCGTACAATGGGACATACGTCGGTTGTAACTTATAGTTTTACCATTCAAGTGAAACTAGTAATAAATATTAAATTTTAGTTCGCGCAATCTGAAACGATACAAACTATCAAAATATCTTAGTGCCATACAGTCGTGCATTAAAGCTAGTCCTATAACATTCCTTCAATCTCCAATGTTCACAAAAAGGCAAACTCAGCTTCCATAACTGTTTCTCTTTGTTGCGAAACCTTTCGACCGTCACACTTAAAATAAATTACAATCCCTCGCGCAATTTCACACCCCTTGCAGGCTCACTAATTGAACCAAAATACACTAAAATTTTCTTTGTATCTAGCGTAATTTTAGCTTTAGGAGGGGTCAGTGGACCACCCCGTGACAATTAATGGGTGAGGATCCTGTTGGTGGTGTCAAATTTAGTCTCCTGTAATGAGTTGAATATTTGGTGAAGAATTTGGGCCCCTTAAAATATTTCTTAATTTGAATTATTTAAAATACGTTACCTAAAACAAAACTTACTAATGATAACTAATGTTTTTATTACCCGTCTTTCAAATTTTTTTTCAGCTGCTGTACAGTGTTTATAAGTCTAGATATACCATCACCAAAATAATAGTGCGTATAAGCATGTATATATATAGTTGCTGTTATAAGCACCGCACTTTTAATTAATTGCAACGGTTGATTGGGGTTGAGAGTTATGTCTCCTTCTAGAGTTAAAATTTATTTTCGTAGCACTATCAGTATTCCTATATCCTTCTCTGTACTCCTACATATTCATCAACTATTTATATTTGTATAGAACTAGCTGTTCCCACGAGTTCGTCCGCGTGGAGTTTATTACCATTGGATTTTATGAGTTCTAATTTTTTTTTGTAAAATAATGGTAGTCAAAGTTACTCCTTATAACATCAGCCAACTGCCAATGAAAGGCCCGTCAAAATCGGTCCAGCCATTTCGGAGATTAACCAGAACAAACAGACAGACAGACAAACATTTTACAAATATGTTTTTTTTTGTAATAAGTAACGGATATACTTTCCTATTTATTTAGTAAAAAGCTATTATTTTGACATCGCAAACAGACACTTCAATTTTATTCATTTCTATGAGTATATATAGAGCAGGCAGCATTCAAAGGTGTTAAATTTAACTTTAGTACCGTCTAGCCGTTTAAGCGTTATTCAATGAATTTATTAATAATGAATTCGTCACACACAGTACAATAATAAGGAATTACAAAAACAAGTAAAATAAAAAAATATTAATGTCACAAATACATTGGGTTGCAGAAATTGCACTACTTTCTCAAATTCTTTACGTGGTAGAGCGATACTACAACTATATTAATTGTATAGTTGTAGCAGGAATGGGTTGGATCGACCAGGGAAGGATCACGCTCTCACAGAATACCAGCGTAAAGTAGCAGTTTGACACTGCTGTGTTTCCTATGGTGAGTATAGAGAACCGGAAACCCTTTTTACTGGAAAAGAGGCATTCCGCCTTAGTTCTCACAGCTGACAGCGCATCTGCATTTTGATTCGCAAACGAGGATAAATGTAGATATCTATGGGCCACAGCAACATCAGGTGGACCATGTGTTCGCTTGTCAACCTTATCCTATAAAAAAAAGATACAAAAAGGCTTCCAACTCAGCATGATGCTGTAGTAGTGTTGCCACTGCCACAGCGCTGTTATTATTGAGCTGAGCAGTTATCGAATATTTTTCTGTTACCATTAAGAATTATATATTAAAGAAATTCTTTAAAAATTAAAGAAATTCCAACAAGTAAAATCAAAAAAATATTAATGCACACATATACATTGTGTTGCAGAAACACAGTGCTGTTATTATCGACATGAGCAGTTGTCGAACACATTTCTGTTACCGCAAAAAATTAATAAAAAGAACAAGCTACCACCTAAGGACTATTTTTGACGGCCCACCACCATCCAAAAAAAACATACTTACACAATTTTTAATATTAAGTACTCATAATTGGATAAATTTCCTAATTATAGTAAAAACTACTCTTATTAGTTCTCGTCGGTAGGTATAAACTTCTAAGAAGGAAATCGGAAAGAAATTAATCTTCGATGGATAGGAGATTAAATATTTTTAACATTTTCTTGAACTTATATACCACACATATTGCATCGCAAACCTACAGACAAAGAGTAGCGATTAAAAAAATCCGCACTTTCCTTTCTACTCTACATTGTTGGACTTTAGCAACATCTATAAAACTTGTTACTCTTCTATAAACTTGCGAATTCTAATACATTAGCTGTACTATCTTGTTTCTTGTAAAAAGTATACAGTTATTTCAAACAAAAACATACTCATGACATTATTTTACATTTACAATTTAGTATTGCATAAATTGTTATTTGTATTCAGATCAGTTTGTGAACATCTAAAAAATTAACATTGTAGTTGTGCATAATTGACAAAATAATGGAAAACTTTGCGGTAAGCGACTTAAAGCCGAGCAATGTGAGATTATCTGCTGCAAATACTTTGCATAAAATTAATATCACGACATTCAGCGTCTGGATATCGCCGTAACATATAATAGTTCATTGATATAAAACATTTCTGGATATAATGTTTTAAAAGCATTTGTGCCTACTCTGATATAGAGTCTGTTTCATGAAAGAAGTCCCATAGACGCGGCACCACAGTCTTTGTTCTGGTGTCTAATTCCATACGTAAAATTTTAGTTCGCACATTTTCCACGGCACGATGATGCAAATAAAAGTCTATGCACCAGTATTCAAATTCAAACAGAAATGGCTATATATGCGTTGAATTCTCCGTGAGCTAAGATGAAAAAAAAATAATCCTCAGACGTATCAAGGCCGCAAAAATCCATTATAGCAGCGGCTAAGAACGACCTGTGCCTTGCAATAATACGTAGGAGGTTTCTCTATTTTTTCATTAATGAATAGAACATTATTATAAAATCAGGTAGTGAAAGTAGTGGACTCTGCCATAAGTTTGCAAACAGCTCGTATTTCACTTTTCTTTTAAAATTCACTCCTCTGAAGATAATTTGTGGTTTGAACTGTAAATCTCCTAAGAGGTATAATACTATAAAACAAATCCCTCTCTTATTGTCTACAATAGAATATTGTATAATCATCTTATATGACAAAATATTAAGCCGGCGGCGACAGGAAGAAGCGTTAAAAATAGGAGATATAGCGGTAGCCAACAATTTCCTTATTATTGTGTAATGATGAAATCGGCACATGTTCTGCCTCAAATATTATGGACTACTTAAAAACCAAACTACTAATCGGGTTTAATTTCAATGACCGAAAACCAATTAGTCGATTCCAGGAGCAAATATTTATATTCGTGTTGTTCATGGATGCGCGCATTCGCCAAACCGCGGCGACATGCTGCCGCCATTATGCGTGCGGCCATCGGTGTTCAAATTAAATACATAAAGAAACTATGTCCACGCATAAACGCCAGCTATGTACAGCGTGTTGCATTATGAGCGCGTCATCTGCTCCCGCCGCACTGAATATTATGAACGGATGCAATATTCTTGCACCAATAAAAACTGGGTCGAAAATATTACTGTGTCGTTGTTTCTGAATACCGTGTGTTTCCATACACAATTCTATAAAAGTACATTTACAAAAACTTACTCCGCTGTCCTTCACTGCAGGCAGTATAAGAAATATTAAAACTGTCATCCTGAGCGGTTCGGAGTGGACCAAGTTCTCTTTTTAATTTGTATGATAGAATCTGTTCTGTCATAAGACTACTGTGGATCAGCAATTATCCAGCTAGTTAAAAATACCCAATTCAGAGCTTTCTGCACGTCATTTATGTGACCTACAACATAGACTCCCACAAAACGCAGTCCTGAGTTACCTGCATCTATCAACTTCATGTTTTAACTGGTTTGCCATTCTATCCACTGCGCGCGGATACTAGTGCCACTGGATAACTATTTTCGACATCGTATCCACCACCACCTTTATACGAGCTAAATAACCAGCCCACTTCAGTTTACTGTTCCATTTTAAATCACATAGGCAAGAAATTGTAAAGAACATTGTAAAATTGTAACTGAACCGCTACGTCAAGCTTTTTAGAAGTCAATTGGCCTTCTCTTCAATATGTTCACACACTGCAAACTTCCAGGACTATAGACCCAAGTGACCACGAAACTGCACATCGTTCTGTTGTCAACGCCGCGGATTCCGATACTAGCTGAGGCAACAATGGGAGTGCCTTCGCACTGAGGAGGTACGACATGTTTGTTGCGGTACTCGGCGACATTTTCCTGAGAAATATTGGCACGTACTTTGTATAGATCACCAGTGTTGTCATCCGCATAGTAGTGAAAGTTACCGGTTTGTGACATATCATTGATACGCAGAAGAAACATCACGCAGCCTTGTGGAACACCAGCAATAATAGACTTGTAATCGGAGCATGCACCATCGACTACACCCTTCATGCTCCGATCTGCAACGAAGGTGGTGATCCAATTGCATAATTTCTCGGGAAGTCTGGAAGAATGGAAGATTTTATAGAAGCGCTTTGAGCCAAACCTGATCGAAGGTCTTCGCATTATCCAAACTAACCCTCAAGGCCTCCCCCTTGAACTAGACCACCTGCACCCATCGATGTGTTAGACAAACAAGAACGACTTCGACGGAAACCGTCCTGGCGGTCACTAATCAGCTGGTGCTCCTCAAAATAATAAATGAGATGGCAGTTAATGACGGATTTTATTATTTTGGAGAACAAGGAAGTGATACCGCTAGGTCTAGTTGTACGGATCAGAGCGGTTACCTTTTTATGGATCTGGTGCACGAAAGCTGTCTTCCACGAATTTGGGACTACGCCTAGGAGTAGTAAGAGTACCGGAAAAGATGTATTAGAATCGATATTAACTTTGGAGCACACGTCCTTGACCACGGTTGGAGGGATTCCGTCAGGCCCGTTCATCTTGGCAATGTCCAAGGTGATAAGTGCTTTGCAAACTGAGCGCTGCGTAAACCGCACATCAAGCACAGAGCACTTATAGCACGGAATGTTCGCCTATGTGTTCCCCCGTCATTGAAAATGGAAGAAAAAGAGTGCCTAACAAACTGACTTTCTACTTTGCGGCGTGGGCCAGTGAGTCGTTCTCACTATGCAGAGATGGGAGAGATGACTGGCAGAAGTTGTCTTGGACAGCCTTGGCGAGAGACCAGAATGAAAAATCTGAACTGTGAACTAGTTACTCGCCAATACAGCCTATATGCTCTGACTTTGCCTTGACAATGACTCTTTTGAAGAACCTGGACGCAGAATTAAACTTCTATTTAAGGGTGCTGGTGTTCACACTCCGGGATGTTGATGTGATGCCCAGACCCCGCAGCACTTCTGCTTATAGCGTGATGCTATTTTACAAGAGCGACCAAACCATTGCTCTGCCATGCCTCTGATGAGCACCACAGAAGAAGAAATAAAAAGTTTCATTCAAATAATACGAGTTTTTACGGATTTTATCGCGTATATTAACTTTTTTATATACCCGACGTTTCGAGCACTTTACAGCACCCATGGTTAAGGAGATGGGTGGAACTGAGATGTTCAACGTCCACATGTCATAGTTAACCGCGGTTACCATAGATTAAAATTATCAATGTTTGTTCAGATGTATACAGTATGAACTTACAGTATCTTGAAGTCCTGCAATTGTATGCTTGGGTTGGGATTTAATTTTATTAATTACAGGATCCCAAGCAGATTATAGTACCCAGCCATCTTTTCTATTTAAATTAGGATGTTTTTTGATTTCAATAGCCTCTTGAATCATCCTTGGAAGGAATCGGTATTCTTTAGCGAGGATTTGTGGTCTATCAAATCTGATGTAGTGGCGGGGGCGATCCTCTACAGACTTACTGGAGCGTCGATTCTTCACATCAGCTATATGTTCTTTAACACGGGTTTTAATTGATCTTTTAGTTTGTATGTAGTAAGAGACCACATTCACAACCAAGCTTATACGCTCTTGCAGAGGGACGTTACGTTTGACTGATGGTAGAAACTGACCAATCTTCTTCAGGCGGCTCGAAGTATGTTTTAATGGAAGCGCGCTTCAAGATGTAGCTAACCTTACCAGTGACTCCTCTAACGTATGGCAGTACGGCGGGTACACGCTCGACTGTGACTGGCTTCACACATTCACTGTGACGTAGACGCGGGACCCGGAGCTTGTCATGCAATACTTGCTTGACGTGTTGGAACTCGGCAGCCAGGTGTTTGCTGTCACAGATCCCTCGTGCTCTCTGAAACAAAGATTTACCCACGGTAGTTAACTGTGAACTGTAAGAGTATTTTCGCTGTGTGTTGAGTCAATCTGTAAGTTGGTGAACCGATTTGGCTCACTATGGGACGTAGTGGAGCACTGGGTTTGAGTATTTTTGTTAACCCAGACAACTTTTGTGATTTGACGCACGTAGGTATTATCAATTATACGTCCAGATTTAGTTTTTTGGAGTGTTTCTTTATGAGGTCACTATTTGTTTCAAGTGTGCTATTTGATGGGTCGTTTTTAACCTTTTTATAGGTGCTTACAACCGACAAAAGTTCTTGCATTTCTGACGTATCCACAACTACCCTGGTATTTTCCTTGTCTGCACGGGGAATCGTGAGTTCTGGTTTGTTGCATAGGTTCTTTAACGCTATAAACTCGTCATTGGGAAGATTCGGTTTAGGTACTGAACTTCGCCGTAACATAGACGATATGTCGACGTATCGCCTCCAAATCTTCATATTGTTTTTAAATAAACAGTCCTCGACACTACAGATAATTTCTTCGTACGGTAATCCGCGCAAAATTTAACCCTCTGGATAATATCCTAATTGTTGCATCGTCCAGTGTTTGTTATGACAGATTATAGAACGCGGTTAATCTATATCTGTATTTGTCAATGGTCGCATTTAGTTCTCGCATTGATTCACATGTTTGACACTTGATTTAGTCGTTAATTTTTGATATTTTTCAATATTTTTGTTTTTTCCAATAATTTGTTCCAAAATTTATATTACATTACATGTATATTTCTAAGTATTTATCTATTACATAATTTATTTTATACATTTAATTAATGTATATATAAATATGTTTGTGTGTGTGTGTGTGTGTGTGTGTGTGTGTGTGTGTGTGTGTGTGTGTGTGTTTGTGTATATATGTATGTATATTTAAGACATATTATTTTTTGTTAATTTTCATGTAATTATTTTGTTGATCCTTAATTTTTTCTCTTACAAATCATATTGCATCTCAAAGGTAGTGTTTTCTGTTAGGTATAGGTTGACTAGTAGAGAACACTTCTTTTTATAGGATGGGTGACAAATGAGCACACAGTCCACCTGATGGTAAGTGGTTGCTGCGCTCCATAGACATCTACACCTATCCTCGATTACGAATCAAAATGTAGATGCGTTGTCACCCGTAAGGACTAAGATGTAACGCCTCATTTCCATTAAAAAGGATCTCCGGATCTCTACACTCACCATACGAAACACAGCAGCATTAAGTTACTGTTTTACGCTGGTATTCTGTGAGAGCGTGGTCCTTCCCCGGTCGAGCTGACCCATTTATGTTACAACCATAATAGCTGCCGCGTCGCTTTACCACGTGAAAGTCGTTAAGTCATTTCTGCATAATCTTCGTACATTTTTGTTCAACTCAGTTTAAATTAATAATTTAAATGAGTATTCGCATAATTAATGTGTCGGGTATTTCAATTTAACTCTATATTTTAAAAAATGTTATCATTAATTGACATGATAGCTTTTATGTCGAAGAAACGTTTTTAATAATGTCGTCACAAGACTCGTTTTTTCATACGCGCCATATTGAAGCCGATACATCGTTAATATCAATTTTATTAAAAAAATTTGCCTTCACTGAAACAAATTAAACGGCATTTTCGCTTCCATTTTTGTTGCTTTAGCGTCAGGTACATACAAATAAAAGTTTTGATTAACAACCACCACTTGCCTCGAATCAATCAATTTAATTGGTTTACACTAGCTGCTGCGCTGATCTGCGCAGGTCGAGATTGGTATAATTTATCGTTTTTTGTTTTTACTCTCTTCGAGCATTCCGTATACTGTTATATTAATCCAAATATAGTTTATTGATTTAATTTTATCACTATTCCATCAAACCTCTGAAGAAGCAATCAGGACAGGAGAATAATTTATGGAGGCAAAATAGGTTTGATGCTAAATACTTCATCTAAATCTTTAATAAATCGAATACTAGTAATAGATTATAATATAATGCACTAGGAAATTAAAAAGAATTTAAATACTTATTTTAACGCGTCACTTATTTTCATATTCCAGACGTAAAAATTGTAAAAAAATACGTTTAATATCAGTGATCTTTTTAATATGTTGTTGTATTCAAATAATTGTCCGGCCGCCTTAAAGCACTAATTATATACTGCGATTCCTAATGCTATCACGTAACAGACTCGACGGTGAAAAACAAATTGCATTTTAGACATGATTTTGACGCTCATGAAATGATATTTCTTGAAATAATAATTGGTTGGAAATAAATGCGCGTACATAAGGTAATTCTATCAAAAGGATTTTTAAAATACTTGTATTGAAAACAATTTATCTATCTCTAAGGGAGTGAAATGGGAGTTGGAAGTTTGTATGAAAGTCCTACGTTATTGAAGTTAGAGACACGAAAATCGGCATTAAAGTTATAAGTTTTCAATAATGATATGAAATATGCTGAATAAGCTGTTTTACGAAATCCTAACCCTAAGGGGGTGAAATTGGGGTAAAATGGTTACATGCAAGTCCTATAT
>DWHP01006468.1:0-11401 GCA_018247895.1 Parnassius honrathi | reverse complement strand
CGTACAGGTAGAGAGACATATTTTTTTACAAATGGTTATTTATATCTTAATGGCATGCAAGTAACCCCCTGCGTTCTATAAAAGGCAGTTATTTTAATATTACAGGTAGAAATTTTAATTTTATTCATATGTGGTATAGATGTATAGATTGTTTTATTATTATAATTATTATACAATACGTCGAAATTGGATATGGACGAGTCAGTCCACCTGGAGGCTACTGCACTGTTACTAATTTTAAACAAAGGATGCCAAGGAGTTTTGCCGGGAACTTGATGATTTTATCGTTTAAGTAATGGTTTGCAGTGGATTTTGATAGTAAAAGTAATGCGATTTCATGTAATAAGTGTCTGCGCATGTGAACTATTAGAGAAAACGACGAAACAAGTGCTTCGATGTTGATACAAACCTCAAGTAATTTTGATCGCTTAGTCGCCTTATGAACTTGAGTAACTGACGTCATCGACTGTTCGCTGGGTTGAGCTGTCGTCAAAATCTCCCAAAACCTTCACAATGTGAGGCATCATCATATTGTGAAAAAAAAATCTATAAAAATGTAACAAAAACCCTGCGGTTTCCATTTAATTGCATTACCAGATCAGTATTCACACGTCTATAAAAAAGTTAAATTAAATCTAAATAAGTTTTGCATTTTGCAAATTGTAATTGGTTTTATTACCTAAAAGTTATTTAAGTTTATTTAATTTTTCTGTGGTCGAGTTTTCTAAAATTAAAGTTCTTTCTATACGTTCGAATACAGATTCTAATGACGCATTTTACTGGAACCACAGGGTTTTTGTTACATGATGTATATTCCTAACATGAAAATGTTGAGATGACCACTTTTACTGGAAACTAGGCATTCCAGGTCAGTCCTCACGGATGAAAACGCATCTGCATTTTAATTTGAAATCAAGGATATATTTACATTTCTATGGGCTAAAGCAACCACTTACCATCAGGTGTACTGTGTGCTCGGTTGCCAGCCTTATACTATAGAAAAAAATCATTCTTTTCTATTTTTAGGAATTTTACAATGTTTAACTACTGCTTCATCGCGTTTTACCTGCTGGTAGCCAGTTGTCTGGGTCAAAGGCCATCTTATGCTGGAAGAAACCCTATAGGATATCCATCTCTAGAAACGACAAGTTCGTCCTCTGCCGATGGGCTAGGAGACAGGTTAGTTTATGACATTAATATTCAAACATTTTAAAATTAACAATATATGTACCTATTATGGATCATACAATATTATATATTATATGATCGTGTAGTGGCGTTGTAAGAATATCTACTAGCCTATGTCGTCCCGTGGGCATCGAAAGAAGCGACAAAGGGAAACAAGCCAGGAGTTGGGTAGTAGAGTCTTCTTCATAACAGCTCAAAATTTAAAAAAAACTGCCAACAACCCACCTGCAAAGCGTGGTAGCTATGGCAATATCCTTTCTGTGAGGAAGTCTACGGGGTAAGCTCATGTTCAGCAGTGGACTTTTATAGACCGTAATGAATGAATGAATGAATTGTAGCATAAAGACATTAAAGTAATGTTAATATTGGAACTTGAGAAATGAATCTCCGCTTTTGTAAAGAGGATTTGCCACAACACTTTTAAACATACGGAAAAATTAATATCTCGAACATTTGATGCAACTTTCCGACCTGCATCTGGGTCATTTGGCATATATCGAATGTTTCTCACTGCCATCTATCAGAGCCCATAACATCTTTTTGACTGAATTTCGTAGTATCTTCTTACGATGCACGTGATAGAAGATAAAAATTTTGAAATTAAATTCTATATATTATCTAGAATGAATATAAATTTAAACATATTTGTATATCTTCATGTAAGCATGTATTACATTTTTTATGAATCCCGTGAAAGCTAAAACGGATAGAAAAATACCTGACTCAAATGATAGTCATATGAGTTGATCTGCCGACTATAATTTTTTAGTTTAATTGGAGCGAATGGCCACCCGCATCATCACCTGGTTTCCCTTTGAACGAGTATGAAAGATAAGAAGATTATCAAGATTATTGACGTGGATGTAGTAATATTTAATCCCTTATTCCGTCTATAACGAAATTAGTTATAACACATCAGATGTATATGACAATTCTAGATACCTAAGATTTTAAACTGGTACACAACTCTAATCTAAAATATATATGTAAACAATACTTATTACCGACCCTTGACTTTACTTATCTTTGTCTTCTATACAGTAACAGACACATGTTATGTATACATATACATACTCTTTAATAACAAAGTCTCAGAAATATACAGACCTTATCAATCAAAAGGATTAAAATATTTATTATGCAAAAATTGTTTACTAAAAAGTACATGATGAATAATAACGCCTGGGAATAATGTGATCGCAACCATGCTGTTTCTTAATGTTTTAGTAACAATTGTATAAATAATTTATGGTAAGTGGTGCTTTAATAAAATTGTCCCGCTAGGTTTTTTGATGGTCCTTCCTAAAAAATGGCTTTCAAAATATTACATATAATCAATATTGAATACTAACAGTATTTAATGCAAATAAATTAATCCCTGCTGGAAATAAACCTTAAATATTGTAGTAAATAAATTTTCTATTATACATTCTAGATTCGGCAATGATGATGGCACTACACAAAGGCTACCGCTCGAGGCTTTGGGTGACAGAGATTTGGTCAATCGCCTAAACAAGCTTCCTATGGATAAACAACCATTTTGGTTCCTCAATTGGAAAGCTTTGGAAGAGATTAGAAGGTCGCCACAAACTTATCCTTTGAGACCGAATCCTTTCATTAATCCTATTCCTACAAACCAATTTAATCAAATCCCAGGCAATAGAAATAGACAAATAAACTTTAATAAAAACTAAAAATAAAACCCATGGATATTTGGTATATCGTATCACTAAGGCTTGTAAGTGATTCCAATAAACGATATCTCTGCTACGTCGTGTGTTTCTTTTAATCATTGCACATTATATAGTCTGGGAAGGGAAGTAAGTAAGTAAGAGTGATGCTCAATGAAAAAAAAAATTAACCAATATTTTAATATCAGTCTTAAGAGAAAATAATTGTTTCTTTTAATTTAATTTTGGCACCGCCGCACCGCGTCACATGAGCTTCAAGATGAAGGCATCTTGTGTATCAATTTTTATTTTTATTAAAAAAAAGTTACTTGCCTCCACATTAGGATTTTCTCCTGAATCGTGGAGGCAATTTACGTACATACATTTTACAAGGATAGACATCCAGTTATGGAACAATTATTCGTTGACCGTACAAACACATGTTCCGTGCGGGATTCGAACACGCAGCCATTAGCGGTGCAACTCATTGCTAAGCCACTGCACCACAAGCTGTCAATACTGGTACAATGTTTGAACTCTATTTTGATATACTGGTTACTTTTTATGACATTTGACACGTAACAATACATTATTGTACATTGTAGAGCCATGCTGCAGCCACATTATGGTTGTGTTACGAATGCTCGACAGGAATAAGACCGCTGTCACAGAACACCAGCGTGAAACGCCAGCTTAATTCTGCTACGTTTCGTATGGTGAGTAGATAACGGGAAACTCTGTTTACTGTTTACAAGGCATTTAATCTTAGTCCTTTATGACAACACATCTACTTTTTAGATTCTTACTAATTGAAATTTTTAGGTGCCTATCTAGCATCTACTTAATATTTGTTGAACTATGTGCCCGATGTCACCCTTATTCTATAAAAGAAATAAAACTAACAAGCTAAAAGTCTACCTGATGATGTATGCAGTCAGTAACAAATAAAATAAGAAACTGCGTATTTAATAAAACTGTTTTTTACAGGTTATATCCCATATATTATTTTAGTACCTGGATGACCGAGCCTTGCTCGGTATTTTTTTGGAAATCGTGTTTTTTGGAACATAACAGAAAAACTGAACTGGTTAACCGGTTATTTGAATAAAAAATCATGAGTGCAATTTTTTAATTTAAATTTTCAATTTGTTTAATTTAAATTTTCGTATTTTTAAAAAAATACGAAAGAAGGGAACTTAAAAAAAGGAAAAAACGTCGGACCGAATACAGGACGCAAACCAAGGCACTACGATTTCGCGACGGCCCGATATGCACCTGAGTTATTGCGATCATTAATACCTAACCACAGTGTCAAAATTTACCTTCTTATACGAAGTAGGAGTTTTTCATTACCTGAAAACACGGACAAAACAACATTTTATAAAAATGAATCCTAAGTAGATCGATTTATTGCCCCCGAAACTCTTTGGACACTAAATTTTATGAAAATCTTTGGAGCCGTTTCCGATATCCCGATTATATATGTATATATACACAAAAATGGCTCGTTTAAAGATATAGGATATTCCCCACGTTTCGAGCACTATACAGCGCCCATGGAAACGGGGACTGAGGTGTTCAACGTCCCAATGTCGTAGTTAATTACAGCTACCTCCTCTAATTTTAATCTTGATTTAAATTTTATCCCCGAAACGTCGTGAACATAAAATAAATTAATGTACGCGATAAAATCCGTAAAAACTATTTTTTTAAATGTGTAGTGTTCGAGTAAATATAAGAAATCATTAAAGAAACTACAGCGAGTTGTCCGCTATCACGTGGGGACTAAGATGAACTAAGTAGCCTCAGAACCTGTAATAATACTAGCTTCTTATCTGTACTGAATTTTAAAGTAGTTAAAGTTGCACTAGTGAATGTAAAATTGTTTACGAACAAAAGAAAATAAAACTAGTCTCCACGGGCTCCTAAATATTAGTTAACGAAATTGAGGGTCATAAGATATTTTCATGTAGTGGTTGGATGAACGAGAATTGGATTCCCGACTACTTAACCTGAGGGAATAAAGGCTATTAAAACTTCATCTCTGATATGATACATGACAATAATTTGTGTTTTAAATGATTTCAGATTAAGCAAAATATATTACTGTGATAGGCAGTCCTCCTGAAAAGTGCTTAAAATAATTAAAAATAAATGGACTATCCAGTAAAATATTATTAAAAACGAGAACTCCATTGCTGTGATGTACTAACAAATATGCTACTCAACTGTTTCGATGTTCATCACAAAACAGACTACGGAATGATTTAATTTTTTTTTCTAAGCAAGTATCATTTTTCGTCAGGCGGCACAGCAGTCAAACACTAGTTTTTTTTTATAATGCACGAAAATACGTATAAGCATTTTTTTAAATTGAATTTATTTTAAGGTTCCGGTTTCATGTTATTATGGGACATATCATCTTTAGGTTTGATTTCTAACAAAAATGATGTGCCAATAAACCAAACAAATAGTAAATAGCGACTGTTTTGTTTTTTTGTCTGTCTGTCCTGTCTGTGAACTAAAATTTCGAGCACTTCCTAATGAGCTAGGGATTTGAAATTTTGAACATAGCTGATGAATGACAATATGAAAAGCAAACGTGTTATTTATTTTAATACATAATTTTTAAAAAAAAAACACTTGTTTGTAAGTGTTATAGCTGTGACCGAAGACTACTAAAGTCACGAGTTATTTATAATACAGTAGTATCTGCGTAATCTCTTGTACCTATAAATAAGTACGTACTAATTAACGCATGAGTTACTCCATCGCATAAGCGCAATGCAAATAAATGAATCCTAAACGTATATTCTAGAAAACAAAGTATTACGTTTAACTTCTAACTACCACTGCACTGTCGTGCTTCACGACATATTCAAAATGGTAGAATGTATAATACCGACATTTTTCTTAAAGGTTACTTTTATTAACCTACGATATTTTACAGTACAGTTTTTGACAGGGATAAAGAGCAACAAACAAATTTCATACGTGGTAGACCCACGCTGTAGCTATATTATGGTTGTAGCACGAATGGGTCGGCTCGACCGGGGAGGACCACGCTCGCACAGAATATCGGCGTAAAATAGAAGCTTAATACTGCTGTGTTTCGTATGGTGACTGTAGAGATCCGGAGCCCCTTTTTTACAGGAAACAAGGCATTCCATCTTAGTCCTAAGGGGTGACAACGCTTCTGCGTTTCGATACTTAATCGAGGATAAATGTAAACATCTATGTGCCAGAGCATCCACTTACCATTAGGTGAACTGCGTGCACGTTTGTCACCCTTATTCTATTTTTTTTTAAACTATAATAGTATGATATACGCGCTGCTCTAATGTATTTTGACGGACTTCACATTTGCCCAAAATATATTATTTCTTAAACATGGAGGTTCCTCATGATATTTCTCTTCACCCTGAACACGTTGTAAATTATCACCTAAAGTTGTAACTATCAATATTTCATTGGTGCCAGCGGGGATCGAACCCGGGTTGCTCGTGCAATTTACAGCGAGCTCTTATCCTCTGAGCTAAACGATTCTAATTCTATTATGAAATACTATGATACCAATAGTTGCTGTACGTGAGTCAAGGCTCACAACTGATAATGAACAGTGCCTGTCTAGAAGTGTCTAGAAGTATGTTTTACGAAGGTCCTGGTAGCTTTGGGACCGTCCACTCGTCCCCACCGTCCACTCGCCTTAAATCTCGTAAGTGTCCTGAATTCGGACCCTAAAGGACGCCAACACCACTGAAATTCTTAATAACAATTTTACCGACATAGCCCAACGGATTAGTAAGGGATAGGCCGGCCATATATCTCGAAGAACCGAGAAGCGATGGGGAAATAAGATTCTGATGACGAGTGGCAGCCTCGTACAGGTATGCATAGTATAGGGCGACCACTCTAGATGAGTGACGACCTGGTAAGACATGCAGGAAGTCGATGGATGCAGGTGGCTGAGGACCGGGCTTTGTGGCATTCCTTGGGGGAGGCCTATGTTAAGCAGTGGACTTTTGAAGGGCTGTAATGATGATGATGAATGATGACTCTACCACGTGGTCGGCGGTGAAGGAAATCATCGTTTGGAAACCAAGACACGCCTGAGAACATAAATAACAAAAGTAAACTGCACGCTAAAGTAATAATGAACCCCAGACCGAATACCAGTCACGGCGGCCAGTGTCAACGGAGACTAGCCATTGGTTCCACTAGGATGTAGTGCACGAATATGCGCGCAAGTAAAAATGCACTTCCTATTTCCCATAAGAGTTGATAAATAGAGTCCGATGGGACGGCAATGCGACAAAACAGGAGAGACATTAGGCGCAGGACCAACGAGTTTACGTTAGAGATGGGCCGAATATGGATTTCACCGATTACGAATATTCGGCCAAAAGTTAGGTAAAACTTTTACCGAACCAGATATTTTGCCCAACTTTATTCGGCAGGATCACCTCGGTACATAACCAATTAATGTCGAAACTTGTTACCGTAAAGTGCGCGGGATTACCTCCAGACCCTGCCTCTCGCTCCCCCGCCACACCTGACATGTTATTGCGTTATTTAATACTGAGCAAATTACTTAAATTACCGGTACTTGCTTATAAAACATAAGCAAGTACCGGTAATTTAAGTAATTTGTTTGACTATATTTGTTTGATTATAAAAAAATTATCAAGCTTTCTATCTGCTATAATTGGAAATAAATCTACAGTGCCTCAAAAACATAACGCCATACAAGTAGATTTACCTATAAATAAAATATACTTTCAACAGTAAAATTATGAAAGACATGGTATTACTCAATTCGTACATTTCAGACACTAACGAATGTTCAGTGATTTAGCCGAATATTCGGCCGAATACGAATATTCGGTAAAGCTGCCCAATATGCCGAATACCGAATATAAAACGAATATTCGGCCCATCTCTAGTTTACGTGCCTTCCAAGGTACGGGGAAGAAACACCGCCCGCTTCCTGACTTCGGGCTGCTACTGAGAACTCTTGACGTAAACCAAACAACTTTTTTTTGGATCGACCCGGAATTCCAACCTGGGACTACATAATCAGTAGGAACTAGTGGCGCTTACGACCCCAAGATCAACTTTGCGTACGTAAATTTGCAGCTATCTTACGTCCAACAGCTGGGTGAACGAAAGCATTAGATAGACTCCTATCCAGTTTTTTTTTTATAGAATAAGGTTGACAAATGAGCACACAGTTCACCTGATGGTAAATGGATGCTGTGGCCCATAGACATTTACATTTATCCTCGATTAAGAATCAAAACGCAGATGCGTTGCCACCCCTAAGGACTAAGATGTAATGCCTCGTTTCCAGTAAAAAGGGTATCCGGATCTCTACACTCACCACACGAAACACATCAGTATTAACTGCTATTTTACGCTGGTATTCATTTCACTCAATATCCACATTCGCAGCAAAAGGGACTATTTACGTAAATAATTAAAAAAACCACGCTAAAAATAAAATTATTTTATTTTATCCTGATCAGAATACTCGGATAATGTTATTAAATTGTTGTATTGTCATTGGTACCTGATACGAGTGCAAATTTTCAAGTTAGTCGAAGTTGGTGAAAATAAGATTCAATGATTCCGTTAGACATAGCATAATAGCAACATGTTAAATTTATAAAAGCATGTTAAAAAGACGATTTGGTCACAGTTTAAGCTCAAAACTATCAATAAACCGTTTTTGAAGAAAAGGGACAATATTTTATACATAAAATTCTCATCAATGTATTTTCGCAAAATGTTTATTAAGATGACAGTACCAATACATTACATTTCAATCTTCATACAAAAAAAGGTCGTTCACCTCGGCGTCGATGCAAGTATGGCGCGGGATATACTAATGACCTATGATGTCATTTCAGGCACTAGGGGCAAATTATAGGAAGTATTCTTACAATTTGCAACGCCCATGATAAAATAATTTCTCCTTTGACATTGAGTTTAAAATAAGGAAAACCGGCAAAAGTTTAATGGGTATGTTTATGAGTTCATACAAATAAGTCCGGTAGACCGGAAAACCAATTTGTGCTTTGTTCTAGATGTTTTTTTTTATTAATAGTCACAAACGAGCTCACAGTCTACTTGACGGTAAGTGGATGCTGTAGCATACAAAAATTAGACATCTACGTCTATGCCTGATTTAAAAAAAAACAGATGAATTGAGTGATAAAACAAAACACAGATGCATTATCCTCAATTAGGACTATGATGGTAAAGTAAAGTAAAGTTTCAGCCTATATACGTCCCACTGCTGGGCACAGGCCTCCCCTCATTTTCTGAGAGGGTTTTAGGGCAAGGAAGTGTCCGCCGCGCCGTACCAATGCGTGTTGGCGAACTTCACATGTCTTCGAAATATATATTTTTTTCTTATTCCTCAGACATGCAGGTTTCCTCACGATGTTTTCCTTCACCGCCGAGCACGTGGTTAAAATTGCAATTTATAATTTCATTGGTGCCGGCGGGGATCAAACCCGGTTTGCTCGTGTACTGTGATATTTACAGCGAGCGCTAACCATCTGAGCTACCACGGCTCTAGGACTATGACGGAATACTTTGTAAATAGGGTATATGGATCTCTTCTCACCTCATTTGAAACACGGCAGTATAACGCTGACATCTTACGTCCTTTCCCGGTCGAGCCGAACCATTTGTGCTACTTTCAAATAACAGCGCTAACGTGCCTATATGACATAAAACAAAATTAAGGTAAGATTACGATTTGAAGAGCCGTGATAGCTCAGGAGTTTAGCGCTCGCTGTAAAAAGTAAGTAATTAACCCAGGTTCGATTCCCGCTGGCGCCAATGAAAGTGTTAATTGCGGTAATAATGCTCATTTATCACGCGCTCGCCTGTGAAGGAAAACATTGTGAAGAAACCTGAATTTTTATAGAATTAGGGTGACAAACGAGCACACAGTTCACCTGACTGTTAGTGGTTGCTGTGGCCCGTAGACATCTACATCTATCCTCGATTACGAATCAAAATGCAGATACGTTGTCACACGTGAGGACGGTTCTCTACATTCACCATACGAAACAAAATGTAGCAGCATAATGTCATGTCTGCGAAATAAAAAATAAAAAACTTGGGGCAGCGCGGCGGATAATTTATTACGGACTATTACGTGGTGGCGCTGTGTTGCTGCTACTTTATGGTTGTAGCACGGATGGGTCGGCTCGACCGTAGCAGTACCACGCTCTCACAGAATACCAGCGTAAAATAGCAGCGTATTGCTGCCGTGTTTCGTATGGTGAGTGTAGAGAACCGGTGACCTCTTTTACTGGAATTGGGGCATTCCATCTTAGTCCTCAGGGGTGACTTTGTATTTGCATTTTGATTCTTAATTGAGGATAAATGTAGACGTCAATGGGCCACAGTATCCACTTACCATCAAAATGGACTCTATGCTCGTTTGTCACCTAATGCAATTAAAAAAATACTAGAATACCAGCATAAAATAGCAGCCCAATGCTGCTGTGTTGTGTTGATATGGTGAGTGTAGAGAACCGTAGATACTTTTTACTAAAAACGAGGCATTCCATCTTGGTTATTATATATAGATTAGGAGTAAACAAAGGGTAAAACCCGATACTGAACTACAAATTATCAATATACAATGTCGACAGGTGTTGGACAAAGTTATTGGTATTGTTAGTGTCTATTACAGTACAGTTCTTGCAATTCACGAGTGCAGTCGACCTTTGGATGTGGTTGGACATATACATGCACACTGTGACAGTGTGTGTGCCTGACGAAGCGGTTAGTCGTACTACACGCTTGTACATGTCGAACTACATCCAAAGATTGAACACACTCGTGAATTGCGAGAACCCTTTCAAAAGCCTATCAAGGGTCTACTGCTGAACAAAGGCCTTCCCCATAGATTGCACCATAGGGTGGATGTTTGCAATAGTTGCCACCTTTGACAGGCAGTTTGTTGAGCCTATTTTTTTTTTATTTTTCTTCCTTGTTTCTAGGAAGATTACCCACATCCTAGTTTGCCTAGTTGACACTTACACTGCCAATACACTGTAGAACATCAACAAAAACAACAATAACTTTGTCGACATTTAATATACAAAAATCAATTGTTGTCCATTAGTCTCACTAAAACTTGAAAACGCATTGATCAATTTTAAAGAATGTGCATTTGAATGTGTTGACCCAGTAGGTGGCACTGTGGTCGAGATCCAGAAATTACCCATGCAAAGCCGGGGTGGTTCACTAACAGTTAATAAAAATAGAAAACACTGAAGCTTTTTTCCAAAGATTTATATTCTGGATAGGATTTGGATCTGGTTACACAATTACTGTGGATTAAATGGTTAAAAATTGTTTTGTGTCGTAACTTACTCTCTTCCTGAATGCTTAATAATAATAATAATAATAAAAATTCTTTATTTTCTCCACAATCTAAAAAAAAAACTAGTATAGTAATGAACAGAGGTTATCACCAGGGAACAAACATATTTAGATTGTGAGAGACTGGCGTCTGA